>JANRGW010033119.1:0-68732 GCA_024733675.1 Psilopsiagon aymara
GGCAGGATCACCTCCCTCGACCTGCTGGTCACACTCCTTTTGATGCAGCCCAGGATACAGTTGGCTTTCTGGGCTGCGAGCGCACACTGCAGCCCCCTCATGTTCATTTTTCCATCAGCCAACACCCCCAAGTCCTTCTCCTTGGGCTGCTCTGAATCTCTTTTCTGCCCAACCTGGAGCTGTGCCTGAGATTGCTCCCACCCAGCTGTAGGACCTTGCACTTGACATGGTTAAACTGCATCAGGTTGGCATCAGCTGACCTCACAAGTTTGTCAAGATCCCTCTGGATGGCATTCCTTCTCTCCAGCGTATCAACCGAGTTGATACGTGACCTTTCACCTCGCTGATTCCAGAGGAAAGTCAGAGCAGGTTATCAGTGATGAGTTTTTCCCAGCTGATGGTTGTCTAGAGAAGAGTTAGAGATGACCCAGGGCTCTAAGGACAATCCTGCCTTTGCTTGTGTCAAAGCTGTAATTCTGGTCCTATCTGGAAGTGACAGAGGAGCAGCTAAAGACTAAACGGATTCTGCAGAGGATGAGCCCCTTGCAGCACAGGCATCTTTCTGGTAGGTATGAGGTGAAGGTGATTGATGAGGTCGATGTGGGTTCCCTGCTCTGGCTCTACCGACATCCTCAATGCATGTAAAGAAGAAAAATTCTGGTCTCCAGCCCTGTCACTCAAAAACTTCTTTGCAGAACTCTGTTATTACAAAATAATTATAACTGCAAATTAGGAATGGGGGTGTTCTAGCACCTCCTTACATCTCTCTCATATGCATCTAAAATAAAATCAGCGTTGTGAAACTATTGTAACCTTCTGTTCCAGGTTCAAGTCAGAAATGAAACCGAGACACTTGTTTAGTTAGGCGCCAACACTGTATACATTGGCTTTACTGCCCATTTTCTAATCCCAGCAAGCCTATTTTCTGCACTAAGCAGTCCAGTGTATTTGTAGCAACTTAAATGCACAACCCAAATAAAGCACAGTTGATCTAACCCACACCAGGCTTTCATAACACAGCTTTTGGCCCTGTGAGGTACCATGTCCCCAGCTCCTGCTGATGGTGATGCTTGTCCTGAGAAAGGAGGACATTCAGGGGTGACACCCACACAACTCAATGGACATTTTCCCATTGCCCTCTGTGGAGAAGTTCAGTTCAGAATGGTGTTTCTCAGGGATTGGTGTGCAGAGTGTAAGGGGACAACAGCAGAAACACACAAGCCAAAGTTCATTGGGGCAGGTCAATCATGGTTGTGTTCTGGCTGCAGGATTTTTCTTTTATCCAAAATGCTGCTGCAGTGAGGCCCTCTAACTGCAGCAGGTTCTCAGTGGATGGATGTTGGGGACAGACAGAACCTAATCCACTGAGCTTGTCCCAGACAGGCTGTAATTTCTTTCGAAGTAGGCTTTGCTCTTGTTTAAAGGCATTTCGGAGCAGCTTTTTTGAGAGACTGGTTCTCAAAGCTTTAAAATCTTCTTGGATTTCAGCTAGGTTATAAAAATGGGGATCTAAAATCAGTGTAACAAACTTTCCTAAACTATTGTATGAGTCACTCTGAGTAATATCCACATTATGGGAACACACAGCCCAAATCTATAATGCCTGGGTCAAGAGCAGGCCAGAGCCTAACAGAGACCTTGAGATACCATTTAAACATATACCTAACAATCACGATCTCCACTTTCTAATGACTGCGGCCTTCAGCAAGGAAAAGGAGAAATGTTGAACTAAAAATATTACTGTCAGGACATATATTACCACCTGAAGTATTTTATTGACTGCTTCAAGTGAATCAATGCATTAAATAAGCATAACTACATTAGGAGAGAGATCATTATATGCATTCCTATGTTTTAAGTTAATGCTGTATGTTGCATGCAACTTGTTGGTTAGGATTTAGGAAACTCTTGAGAAAGGAAATGATCTTGACATTTGCAATTTATTTGTTGAACAGATCCAGAAACTGAAGGTAAAAAAGAAAAAGGAAAAGAAAAAGGAAAAAAAGAAGTCTAATTATATGATGGCATAAAATTGGAATGAAATGCTAAAAAAATAGTACGGATGTATATGTAAAATAAATATATTAAAACCAATTTAAAATTGTGAAGAACAATTCAAAAGTAGAAAGAAAATGCAAGAATGGGCAACACAATTTGCAGTATGAACGTGCCTGGGCTTTAAACGTGGTAGTGGTGGTCACATATATCTGCACTCCTCTGCAGAATTCACCACGGCAAGGTCCTAATGACAAAGCCTTTGCACAGGTTTAAGCAGAGTACAAAAGGGTTATTCCCTATGTGCTTTAGAAACCACACAGGTACCTATTGATGTTCCAGATACGTATTTATGTTCTGACTTTGTTATTGTGCCTTAACACATTTAATACTTAATTCAAACCACTGCATAATCAGATTTTTTCTGATGACATCCTTAGGTTGTCTATCTCAGCACAGTTGTGTACATTTTAAAGACTTCTGGGTCATCATATGGTCAGCAATGTATTTCATCCCTCAGTTAATCCCTGGGATACCGTGGTATGTTTGCCTTGGGGCTTGTTTCAAGGTCTTGATTAACGCCACCACTCCATGCCTAGTTAAGCTGGCAGAAGCCTGTTCTGCAACCAAAATGGGCTTCCTGTCCCCCCGCGCTCTCCAGATGGTTGCTCGCTCTCCCTCCCCCTGTGCTGGCGCAGGTGTTTCTCTGGCCATGCAGGGAGAAATTGGAAAACTGATCTCAGTGAAAATTGACCTGGTTTTCCGACAGGCCATTTCCTTGGCTGGGTTCACTCAGTGTCTGTGACAGGGAGTGACGGCAGAGCAGGAGCAGCACAGGCAGCCAGCACCGGGAGAAGGAGGACGGGCTCCTCCTCTGGTCACTGCCTTGGAAGTATGGGAAAGTGCAGTCTGAAAATAGGTAAGCAGGACTCAGCATCCAGTTGGATCATGGGCCTCCTTACAGACCTGCATAAGGAGAATGCTTCACCCACCACCAACCTGCTGAAGAAGCAGCTCCTTCTGAGGTTGTCTGCCACACGAGCAAGTCTCTGTGACACTTGCAGCCACTGCCTGTGCCTATGCTCTTTCCTCAGAGTGAGGAAATTCTTTATAATGGAAATGAACCAAGACCCTCTGACTAAATATGTTTTAATTTTAGACCGTTAAAATCTGAAAAATTCCTTATTCTAAAAAATCCTTATCCTGAAAATATCCTTGTTCTATGAAAAGGTTTTCTCACTGGTGAGGTTACAGCCTGTGATAGTATATTGTCAGTTGCATTAGGAGTAACTTGGTGCTTTCACACTAAAATCATAAACTCAAGCTCCTACTGACACTGCAGATCCTTTTCATTTCCCTTCAGCTAGGAATAGTCAGTTTATCCACTAAAAGCTGGGTTCAGCCCACCAGGAATGATCATCAAGTTTAAGAGAAGTGGATGAATGTCTGGTGGCACCAGCTTGCTTACAGAAGCCTTTTTTATGAGCACAAGTCATCTTCCCACCTTACATCACCTGAAGTGTCCCCCACAAGACCACAGAAGGTCCCTCTCCATTACAAGACAATAACCCACCTACACATGTGATGGCATCACAGAGGAAAGGGCTTGTACAGCCGGATGTTGATTGTGTTTTCTGTTGCATGGTTTATTACATGCAGCAAGTAGAAGCTATACATGGTCACTCGACCTAATTTTCTCACTCATTCAAAAGGACACCTGCCATGGTATGTTGGATACAAGCATTTTAGTCAAATTACAGTTACAGCTTTGGTCAACAGTAAGAGGCAGAAGCTGTATGGCTCTTGAATGCCATCATGAGCAGCCACTCTGCCTGCCCCAGCTGAAAGAACCATCCTGCCTTGCTCTTCTCCAAAAGATGGTTGAGTAATAACAATCTCCTACATGCTGACATCCTGCTTTAGCAACATGGTTTTAGCCACACTACACAGAATCCTGCCTTTACTCTGAACTGTGGTTTCTGTATGTGGGTATGGTTCCCATACGTCCCTGTTGTGGTTTGCTAACTGAGTCAGGCTTCAGTGGGTTTTGTCTATGAGATCACATTTACTCTCAGATGGCCTGGCACAATGCTTTAGAAAATGAGACAGGTTTTGGGCAGGAGGCAGCATCCTCCACATACACAGAGGTCCCAAAGGTAATCAGATCATTGGCATTCCTGTTGAAATGAAAGGAGATGAAGATGAATTCCATCCAAATTATTGGGTTGATGATTTGCATTTTAGTTGAATAGGTTCTATCCCATCTCTAACAGTAAACTTTGTATCTTGACCTGAAGGGTGACTGATAAGTTTTTAGACAAACTTTTAAACAAGTTTTTAATTTGATTAGTTTGTGTAAAAGAGCCTGTTGCAGAAAACAGCTTTCTACACCAAGTATCAATGAGGCTTTTAGGTACAAGAAGTTTGGTTCCCTGACATCAGGGAACAATATTTCTTAAGCACCACAAAAAGACGATAGAGCAGAGGGTGATGGTATGGTTTTGGACTCAGATGTGCTCCAAAATACTCCCCCAGTCCCTTCTAGCCTAGTTTTTTCTGTAGGTGCAAAATGACACAAGCTCCTGCTGTTGAAGCTGCTCCTACCCTTGGCAGCCAAGTACAGAGGCACACAGAGGACATCCTCTGCAGTCCCTGCCGACAGGGGATGAGACTCAAGCGACTGCAGCATCCTTTGCGCAAGCTCCCCGTGAGCCTTGCACTCATCCTGCCACGTGCAGATGCATCGCTGGTGCCTGGAAGTGACGCTGCTGTGGAAGGTGGCAGAGCCAGGACTCAGCCTGCTTCCCTTCTGATAGATTAACAGACCTCTGTGCATTTACTCCCGAGCAGTGTCTGCAATATACTGTCAGGATGACCTTGACTTCCTCCTCCCTGCCCAGATGTTATACTACATTAAACCTCACTTTTTTTCTCTTTAAACAAGAAAAACTGCAACAGAGAAAGAAGGTAAAGCAACAAGAATTATAGAAATACATCATAAGATGGAATGGGAAGATTTTAACAAGTATTGAGGGAAAAAAACCCCCTCTTTTAAGTCTTTGGTCACTACAAAAGAGAGTAAAGGCAAACTCAATCACCCAGACTACAATAATTAGCTTCATTTACAAGTTTTTGTGGGTGATTTTTTTGTTGTTCAAACAGTTGTTTTGGAATTCAAACTCTATTTTTGTTCTCCTCTTTTACCTGTGTTTGAGGTAAAGTGTAAAACTTCCTTTAACTGACACTCTGTAGTAGTTCATCCTTAGAATATTGTTTTAAACATAATTGAATTGCTGGGGTACATTAAACATTGCAGTGTTTTAAGCAGGGGAAATAATTTAATGATGTGGTCTTTAAGATGGTTAATTAGCCTGGCATGTATGAAAGTGTAACAAGAACACCACCTACTGTAAAAGTGAATGTTCTACACTCCCGAGCACTAATTCCTTATAGCTTTACCCTGCATGGAAAACCTTAACCCCTTCTTTGTCAGATGTTTTTAGGCACAATTATGGAGTTTGGAGCTGGTGATGGCAGCTCTCACCAACCTTAGCCAGAGGGAAAATCTAAGAGGTGAAATAAATCACAATCGGTTTAAACATCAGGAGTAATCACTTCTGGAAAGATTATGCTGGGGTGTGGTACAAGTCATTTTCATAATGATGATGGATTTTTTAGCTGGAAATAGGAAGGATTTAAGTAAAATTTCTGGTGATGTCAACACAGCATGGCTTTTAGAAAATTGCTCGTGTTGACCCTGCTGCAATGTCGCTGGCTTTGTTTCTCCACCATAAGACAGACTACAGATGATAACATCTAGCACTTGCTGTCACCTTAGCAAGAAGTGGTGCAGGTCATGGTAGAGGGAAATAGCAGGGTCCCTCCATAGCTCTTCAGATCTATAGTTCTGAGTGGATCTGTGTCTCCTGTGCAGCCTGAGCGGGTGGGCAGTCAAGTCCCAGTGTCCCCTTCGGGGTCTGGAAACTTCCAGCACCTCACAGGGAACTGCTGGCACTTGGCAGGATTTGTCCACTTGAGAATGATAGAATGGTCTGGGTTAAAGCGATCTTCAAAGATCATCTAGTCGGCCCCCCTGCAATGAGCAGGGACAGATGTCAAAGCTTTGCTCAAAGCAAGGCAGGACAGAGGATCCTCAAAGAGGACTGCAGGCTCAGACCACCCAGAGTCTTCAAAACACAGTTGCCAGCTTTTTTCAGAGCTTACACAAAGCGTGTGTCATCGTTTAAGCTTTGCCTCTTTATCTTGCTGTAGCCAATCCGTGATAGTGACTGTAATAACACTCCAAGTATGAAATCCTCAATCCCCAGACGTCTTTCGCCCCTCCAACAGAGGACACCTACAACTAGTTGTAAAAGACCACACAGCTTCTTATTTTCTGTATTGCTGGGTCAGTTGTGAGACAATTCAATGAGATGATAATGTCTTCTACTAAAAGCATCAAAAATCTGATGGGGAGAAACAGTGAGGGAATTCTCCCAGGAACAAGGCATCACGGAATCATAGATCAGTTTGAGTTGGAAGACACCTTCAAAACCCATCTAGTCCAACCCCCCTGCAATGAACAGGGGTATCTTCAACTAGATCAGGGTGCCCAGAACCACATCCAGCCTGGCCTGGAATGTCTCCACAGATGGATGGCACATCTTACCACCCCCATTGTAAAGAATGTTTTCCTCACATCCAGCCTGAATCTCCCTCTTTTAGTTTAAAACCATTATCTCTTGTCCTATTGCAACAGAGCCTGCTAAAAAGTCTCTCATCTTTCTTACAAGCACAGTGCTGGCCTTGTTGAAGGCCATAGAGATGCTGCTCTTACTTCCAATAGCCCCCAACTTTACTCAAAGTCACTTTCTGCTTTTATGTCTGCTCTTGAAAGTGTTTAGCACAGCAGAATTTTCTCTTCCAGTAAGAAGCAGATCTTGTGTTTTGCAGGCGACGTTCAGCACTGGCAGGGCTGGGAGCATTCCTGATTAAACAAACTCCCTAATAGACCAAGTCTTGCGCTGCTAAACTCGCATGCATTATTGCGCAGGAGGCCAAGCATATTTCAGCCACAATGATGGAGTGGGCAGCACTCTGTCAGATCAATTATGTACAAGGCCCATCTTCTCTATGATTCCCTCGATTTTTCCTCCTGACAGTTCACCTTGTGCCCAACCTTCTGTTCTCACAGAGAAAAACCTGCAGACAATAGAAAACCTAGGGCTGTTTTTCCTTGCCACAAAACGGCATAAAGTAACTCTTTCCTGTCAGGTTCCTCATGACTTTTCACACAAATTTATCTTCCCCACTTTAGGGGATTTATAGCCTCTCTATTTCTTTCTTTTTTTGTTCTCTTTGGTAATATAACAGAAGAAGTGAATGCACACCAGGCTGCTGGTTCACAGCTGTGGCCCCTGTACCATTACTAGCACTACAGCTGGTGGCAGGTACTCCAGCCTACTTCATCTTCAGTGGGGAGTGTCTATGCTCAGACACTGCCCATTTTCAAGCCAGAAGACCCTGTCCACATGGGGGTATGGCCATTCCACACCCTGGCTGTGCAAGTGGGCTGTTATTGGGCTTTAGCAGATGTTTCTTTCCATGGCAGAACATGCCACAGCCCGCAGGAGATGAGTCCCAGGAGAGACTGTTCAGTTCCCAGTCAATTATCTGATGCAAGTGGCCTCAGCCATTTATAATCACTGCTGCCCTGCAGTATTTAATTTAAAGAATGAATTTGGATTTACTAAGTGAGGACCAGTATCAGCTCATCCTGCCTGGGTTAATTCAAAGCTGATTTTGTTAGAGTGAAGTGCTGAGTAAAAATGGACTGAGTGATGTGAGCTGGGGTAATTTCAGAGAACCAGTCTGAAACTGATGCTTCAATCTTTCTGCACCCTGTACAGCTGGGTCAGCAGAGCAAGCTTTGGTAGTACCTAGGCTGAGGGCAACTAGGAAAACACAGCAAAGGAAACAGAAGAAAGTTGTTGGATGGCTCAGGCAAAGTTTCTTTTATTCCTTCTGTGCAGAAGGAGATGTCAGAGCACGTGTCCAGTTCCTGTGAATTCAGTTGCTTGCGAGCAAAGCCAACACAAGGCACAATCAAGCAATCAAGTACATTGTTATAGGTGGAGTTAGATTCCCCATATATCATAAATAGAAGTAGCACCAAACTGAAACAAAGCCCAGACAGATGTGTAAGTGTAAATGCAAACCAGAAGTGATGGTTATCAGGGATGCCCTGGAGCCTTTACAACATGCTGATGGTGGGAAGCCTGGGACCCCCTCTCTGCCTTCAGTGGAATTGTCTGGGCCATCCCAGAAGCTTCAGCTGAGGAGTTCTGGCTTAACCAAATTGTTGAAAACAGCCCGCATTTGTGATGTGTGTAAGGGGAGAGAGTCCTGTCCTTCCCCACACAAAACAGGAGCTAACTTGAAGTTGGTGCAAAGAGCACGAAATGCAGCTGGAACAAGTCGGGAGTGCTGACTGCAGCTGAAACTGGAGAGATGGCTGCAGCCAAGGAGAAGAACACATTGTTTTGGTTCAGATTGATATCTCCTGCAGATGCCTTGTCTTCCTAACAAACTAACATCCTTTTCTAACCTCTGTCTTCTCTGACCAAAAGACTCTTGTGTTTTGATGGGGCAGAAATGAAGCTGTTTTTCTACCTGTGTCACTTGAACCTGGGGAGCATTCAAGGTCCTGATTATATGGATTTTCCACATAGTCTTTTTTTTACTGCTCACCATCTTGCCTTTCACTTTGATCTGAACAGCTCTGCTCTCAGTTTCTAATCTCACTTGTCTCTCCCTCTGTAATGAGAATACCGATAGAAGATATATTATGTGATATATTGTGTCAAGCAGTCACAACACTGTGGGATTACTGTGTTATGGAATAAAGACTGTACCCAGAAAGTGGCAAGATTCATCCATGAAAAGTCATTACATTCTCTGATGGAGAAATAATACTCTTCAAGACAATCTTGGCATTTTTGGTCCCTGGTACCCAAATCGATTTAAAAAGGGAGATCATGCATAATAAAAATCAAGCTTCAGCAGCTAAGAAATATGTAGTAAAATGTTTTTAAATGTATGCAAGTGCCATTACATGGCATAAATTGTTTGTCATAGCCAATTGCTTCTCCTATCGATGACTGTAGCACAACCTTACTGACAAAGTGCTCTGGAACGAGCAAGATTGCATCTTGAAAGATACCTCATGTGTCTTTAGCTACAATGAACAATTAGTCTTTTCTCAATAGAAAAGGTCAGCACTTTATATGGTCTCTGATATTTAAGGTTTTAATTAGAGATCAACTACATAAGGATGGTGCCTGATCGTGTAGTGCTTTAGGCGTGGTTAAGACTGGTTGCAGACAACTTAAATCCTTGAACCCTTTACTTCCTATTTGGGGATATTTGTGGTTAATACCTAGAAATGTTTGACCTAGAGGTGAAGTTCTGAACTCTTGTTGTGGTTTAAGCTGAATCCAGTACACCTTTAACCATGATCCAAGGAGAACAGTGGAAAACCAAATTAACTGGAACTGAATCAGAAGATAATCCACCTGGAAATCTTCCCTTTATTAGGCAGTGATTTAACCCTGCTGCAGAGCCTTGTAATTCCAGCTCCTACCACTGCTGCTTTTCTGCTGGGTGCACTTTTGAAGGAAGGGGCCCAATAACCTAGATTACTAGTGAATATTTCAATCTGACAGCTCACTATCTATCTGACAGCAGTGCTGTGACAACACGTCTGGGTCAGATTCAACACTATTATGTAAGCCACCAACCAAACCTTTTTTTGAATACATTAAAGGCTGCTTAAGTACAAAACCCACCCATGCAAATCTTAAAATGCAGGGAAATATTTGGCTAAGGAGAGCTTTGGACACCCTTTCGTGCCCACACATTATAGCAAGCGATCACACTGAGAAACAGCCTCCACAAGAAACTCCTTTGCATTTCCAGCATCCAAGAAATGTAACACATGCCCAAATTCCTCTGGCAAGAGGAACAAACCTTAACTCTGACCTCAGCTGGAAGTTGGCAATGCCAGCTTTGGAAGGGGAAGCTCCGACTGCCGGTTCCTCTTGCGTGGAAGGAGGCAGAGGAGGGAAATCAGCTCTAAGAAAAAGCTTGCCGGAACAACGTGGTTGGTTTTCTTTTTCCAGGCTACAGCATAATAGCCAACATTTCTTGAATCACTAGTTTGTATCCAGGACTGGAAATGCTGTCTTTGGTTTCCAGGGAAAGGGTGAAGGTGGTAAATAGGACTCAAGGTGAGAGACCCCTGTCCCTTTTGGCAGGGCTCTGGCAGGTTTTGGCTAGTCATACCAGACAGATGGTTGGCATGATTGGAAGCTCAGTCATTTCTTCTGGGTCAAAATCCTTTCTCTGTGCTTCTGGAGGCTTTCAGCTGCATTTCATTTCTGGCTCAACCATTTTGAGCTTGCTTTAAATAGGGCACTCATAAGCAAAAAGAAAGATGTTCACAAAGGGCTCTGTAGCCCTTTGAGTTGTTTTATAGTAACACCTTAGAGGCTATCCATGCAGGCAGTGTTCCACTGCTCCCAGAACAACTCTTCTTGTCACTGGTTGATCCAGTGCTATTGCCATTTATCCACAGACTCATCCATCTGTCTTGGGCAGAAGTGGAGACACTGTGGAACTGGGAGGGAAACTGTGCTTAGAGTTGTGGGTTATGGCACCACGACTGGATGCTCTTGGGTTTGAATGGCATGTGGCAGGGCTGGCTCTAGGGCAGGCACCAGAGCAGCCTTAGAGACGTGTTGCTGCTAGGGCAAGGACTCAGCTCCTGATGAGACATCGCTTATGAGATGTATTTCATGCCCTCCATGGTGGCCTCTCTCACCTAAATGTCGTGTCAGTGTCACCAGTTCTTGCTGAATTTGGAGCTCAGCAGTTCCTGGGAGGTGGGAGCCTGGAGGCAGGATATTGCTTATCAGCACCTTGGTTCTTCAGGAAGCTGATTCTCCAAACTCCTGCTGAGCTGTTACCCAACGGCTTTCTGCCGAGGAAGAAAGAAATGCTTTACACCCGACTCCCAAAGGGATTCTGATTCCTGGCCATGAAGCCAAGTAACTTCCACCAGCCTGGCACCCTGACTGTGTTCCCAGGAAGATATAGCAGAGCTCACAAGGTGAACAAGGTAAGAAGATTGAGCAGAGAAAATTACTCCAGTAGAAGCATGGGCAGGAAGGGACTCCACACTAATGAAGTGGCCTTAGTACCATCCAGCAGAGATGAGCAGGACCATCAGCACTGAAAGAACATCAACCAAGTTCCTGTGATATCAAAGGCTGCAGTGATAGGGAACCCCTCACAGAGGGCACAGATGGATCTATCCATGAATATTGTACCAGTTCCTCAAGTTAAAGGAAGAATTATTTGCTAACAAGGTCTGTTAGTAAATTTTCTAAAAGTTTACTAACCTTTCCTTACAGACCTGTCACTGTGTCACTGTGACACTGCGACCGACTGGGTCACACTGTTAGTGCTCGTGGAGGTACTTTGGATTTGCAGACTGCACATTTAAGCAGACTTTGGCCCCTCTGCTTTAAAATGCTTCAGGCAACTTGCTCTTCTCGTGCAGAAAAGAAAAGTGGTCATAATACTAGATTTCATCATTTCCTCATTGTTCACTGTGCAAACAGGTAAAGAAAACACACATTGTGCTGCTTTAGAAAGGAATACTCTCGTTGGGGCTACTAAGTCAGAACATCACATTTCCTGTATGCAATATGAAAGGTATTTGATTATTTGTAAAAATGCTTGTGATTCAGCAGCACTGTGGGCCCTGTGAATCAGAGGGTGATGTGAAGGGATGTTTATTTGAAAGCCTTGTCTCCCTAAGCAGCCTACATCGCCTCTAATCCTCAGCATTCTGCTTCTTCCCTTCTAGAAACAAAGTCTTGCCTACCCAGCCTGGTTCCTGTACTCTACCAACCTCCCTACCTTGGATCTTAAGGAGGTTACACATTGGCATAGGTGAGGTGTATGTTACTTAAAGTCTTAGGTTCAAGTCCACTGACAGGAGTGGGAGTTATCTGAGGTATGACTTACACATATGAAATACAGTTATTTGTATTGCAAAATCAGCTACTTCTGCAGGTGGTTAAGAAGAAAAACTTGCTCATCACTTGTACCAGGTATCTGCAGTTATACCTGACTCAGACTGAGGAACAAAAGTCTTTCTGAAGGAGACATTCACAGAGCCACTGACTGTTACAAGAATAAGTAGGACCAGTGTCTGGACTGTGCAACACAAATGTTCACACTGAGGCCTTTTTAAACCCAAGCTTATCTTTTAGAGAATCATTTGCTCCTAGTATCAATCTAAATAGATGAGCTGCTTGTAGGCAGCTCATATCTCCCAACACATCTACGAGGGAAGGAAACCTTGCCTTTGATTTTTAAATACATAGTCAGCTTTCATTTTTAATGGACATACAAAATCCGGTGCTCGAAGGAAGGAGGGCGGAAATCAGTAGAAGAAGAGGGAAAGATGGAAGAAAATAATTTCATTCCTGTTACTTTAGTTTCAGTAATTTTGTTAGTCATTGCCCCTGTGCAGTCACAAACTGCTTTCTATTACCCCCTTTCCTGTACTAGCTGCACTCAGAAGAGTAAGAGGCACAGTGGCCCATGACTGGGTAGGTCAGCATTTTTTATTTCCTTTCAGCTCACTCTAATGAAAAGCACATGCATCCAGTAAATCTTGCCTTTTCCCTTATTAAACCAGTCGATGTTCATTACTGAGGTCTGTGCCTGGCTGGGTGGGAATCAATAAGATGATCCTTTTAATCGCCTTAGTAATCAACAAGCTATTTCTTATTTCAATCTCAGCCCAGTAGTCATTGAAATCCAATGATTTATCTGCATTACACTTGCACTCACACACACGCACACGTACAGAGCAGGGAGGTTTTATATGTGTACAAGAGAGCGAGAGGCTAAATTTTGCAATACATTTTAAATTATTGTACCAGAGAAATACCCCTAATTTTATTATTTACTTCCTAGTAACTAGTAAGTGCATGCCTGAAGTGACTTAGTGGGGGTTAGATGATACACCAGAGCCTGCAATGCAAAGGAGGAAACTGCAGGAAATAAAGGGATTTTCATGGAGGGAATGGCCAAGAGGTTCATTATACTTGCCCTAAACCCACCTTCCTGACTTTTGTTTCTTACTCCCATTTCTGCCTCATCCAGCAGACAGCACAACACAGCTGAGAGCACCCTGTGAGGTCTGAGAGCACCCTGTGTGTACTGAGAGAACCTGGTGAGTATGGCTGTGCCTCATCTTCCCCCATCGTAAAATGGGGGTAAGCTAGGCTGATCACCTTCATTAAATACCTCAACGAATGTTATTGTACAAGAGCATTAGTCCTGGGTAAATCATTACTGTTCCAGGAACAAAAGCTGAAGTCCCCTGGCCTCTTCCTGAGCCACAAGTTCTGTGCTATGAGCCTCACCTGCACTACCAGAGGCACATTTAGATAACTACCCCTTCAGAGCCGGGTCAACCCAGCCTGCGTTCTCCTTTATGTGCCTGTATTATGAAGGCCTAACCATAAAGACATTTTATCCTTTCCAGGTTTTTCTTTGAGTTATCCTGAACCTGTTGTATGTGGAAAAAGTCAAGGAAAAAGCCATATGTCAGCAACAACCCGCAGTTTAAATCCTTCCACAGACAGAGGTGTCTCACACTGAAGCCCTTCTTAGCTGAGAAACTCCTGAGGTGCTATCAGGGTTGGTTGTCTGAGTAAGGATTGTTTACACAAGGGAGCAAAGCTGAGCATTGCATTCTGCTGACATCTATGAAATTTAGTTTGACTGCCCAGGCAAAGTATTTGGGGAGGAATGGCAAAACCCTGACGGTGTTGAGATAAACACAAAGTGTTCCATTGATTTTAGTGATTTTATCCTATGTTTTCCTACTGCTGAAAGATCAGCATAGTATGAACTATGGAGCATGTTAATAGACAGAAAAATCAGACACAGGGACTTTTTCCTGATGATTTATAAACTTTCATTTTGGGAGAATGAAAAACGAGTGGAGAAGGAGAAAGAAAAAACCCGTCCAAGTGCAAGTGCATCCAGTGCAGGCATCGGAGCATCTTTCAGCTGTGCCTCCTGTTAGGTAAGGCTGGGCTGCATTTGGGCTGCAACCTGACACTGCCCCTTTCTCCCCCAGACAGAGCTTTTTCTCATAAAATTCACTCAGGCACTTCTTCTCAAGTTCTTCATACACTTTTCGCAAGAAAAAAGAAATCATTCATATCTCTCAGAGAGAGGCTCGGATTCTTTAGATATTTTCCATTATAAGCTTTTGGCACCATTATTACCCACAGATCAAGTTACTTTTCTGATCCCCCTTCTTTCATCTAGCAAAAATGGATTATTTCATTATTAGCCTGGAACCGTTACTGTTCACAGAGATCAGGTCTGTATATGAACAATGCCTGCCCCAGTATATTACTGAAAATCCCATGGCTGTTGTAAGGTTTCCTTTAAACACTAGAACTCTATTTTTTTGTGAGATCAGAGTGGTCACAAAGTCTCTGAAAGGACATTCCTTTCCTCTGGATTGTACAGAAGCTGGATATGGTCATTTCAATAGTTTGTGGATGATCTTAACTGATGTTAATCCTATTACTAGTATGTTTGTGTATGCAACATACACCTATGTGTGAATATATATATATTTCCAATATCTAGGATAATATTTATTGTAATTTAACTATATTTTAAATATTCAACTAACTGTAACTTCATGTTGCTGTTTTGTCAAACCTCTCAATGGACTAAAAGAAGTCCACTGCAAATAGCCAGCCTGAGTCACTCTGTAATTTCCTATTTGAGCAGTTCAGATAACAGGAAACAAATTTGGCCATTTCAGTCCCAGTTTCTATTTTTGCTATTTCTCCTCTTCCATTGCAAGTGCATCTGTCGACATGTGGATCTCAACTTGAGAAGCAACGAAGTCTCCAGAATGAAAATGCAGACCCACATCATGGACTGAGAAGGGAATGTTTCAAGTCAGTGTTAGGAGACAGTCCTGTTTTCTGGGTTTTCTGCTTTCCTGTTTTCTGTCCCATTTGCTGGTTTCTATGGTGAAAACCACCTCCAGGCATCAGAGATCTCACAATTGTGGGAATCTATGAAATAGGGTAGGAAACTTGATTTGCAGGTCCTGGGACACTGCCCTTGATAATTCCTCCCTCTTCCTCAATTACATGATTATTCCTCCTTCTCTCTCCAGTTCCAAGATGCAGACTACAGCAGTTGTAAACTCTGATCCCACTGCCTGCACCTCTGCTCCATCTTCTCACAGCAAATCATCCTCTTGTGCCCTCAAATAATTTTCCTACAGGAGAGCACCTGTCCTCTGAGAAGTGGACTAAATCCATTCACTCATTTTAGCAACGACCACCAATAATTCTGAGCTGATGACAACTTCTAGATGCCAACAACACAGACAGCAGCAGAACAGATGGGAGGACAGGTAGAGCACTGGCTTCCCATCCCCACTCCTCTGAGAGAGCTTGAATTCTTTATGCCCTCCATGTGCCTGCTAATTAAAGTGTCTTAGCTGTTCAGACTCCACCAGGAACTGTTTTCTACCTAATATGAGACAAACAATTCAAGTACAGTCCTGAGTTAGACACTTGGTTCCTATTCAAGTGAGGTGCTTTTAACATTATTAAGATTTATTTATTGTATAATGATCTGTTTCCTTCTGTGTTTATTATTTAATGGAGCAACATTGCTTCTTTTCCCATTCTTGGTACGTCCCTTCTACGTGTACCATTCCTGTCCTCATTCAAACCGATGCTGATGAGGCAAGAAAAGACCACCCCAGCCCACCATGGATTACAGTTGCCTAGGTTAGATTCTGAATCTGGAATTTAGCAGGATTCCTCTGTTACGCTGAATTATTGCAAAGGCGAGCATAACATCTTTGTGGGATGTAGGCTCTTCCAGACTCTTTGTCCTCCATGGTAATGTCCCAATCACACTGAAGTGCTCCCAAATGTGCGAGGACTATTTAAGCTTTGTAAATGCCGTCCTCCAAAAATCACTCCACATAAATGTTTCATGTCTCTCCTCTGCGATGCACAGGCCCCAAACATTCAGCTGTGAGGGTGTTTATATTTGTGGAACTCTCTTGAACATTTGCTGTGGATTTCAAACAGCTGCTACACTGAAGCACTGGGAATAGTAAGATCATGAATATTCAGGTGAAGCCACTGGAATGAACAGCCGTTAATAGAATAAATGCCTAAACAGTTGTGTAAGGCTTATTAAGACCTATTGGGGCTGAGATAATAAATTCCCTCTTTGACATGTTGCAACTACTGTAGTTTAAACATTTTGGACCACCTCTTCAGAACTGAAAGAAAAAATTATGTTAGTTGTGTGTGATAACACAATGAAACACCTGGAAGGCTTGGCGCTTGTATTAGATTTGGCAGAGAGATTGGAACATGCAAGCTCATCCTCAGTTAAAATCATGGCACTGTTTATTGTGTTAGTTGTCAAGGTTATCCAAATCACAGGCAGTCTGGACTGAGTGCAGTGATCTCGCTAGAGAATACGGTTTTTTTCCTATGATCCCTTCAAGTTTGGGAATAATCAATACTATACTTTTGCAATGGAGCAATGACATGGACAAAACTCTATAGCATGAAAAGAGAAACAAAATGGAATCTTAAAAAAGAGAAGAAAAAACCCACATGCAAAGTTGTCTATGCCACTGTGGAAACCCAATGGAGTTCAGGAAACCTGCCCCTGTGGTCTGCCTCTGCACGTTCTAACGTGATGGGCAGTTCTGCAGGTGACATCCCTTCTATGGGGACTCATTGGTGGCGGCAGCAAGCACAGAGTCCTGCTTGGAGTATCGAGGGTGGTTAAATGTTGCAGAACTGCCTTTTCCTTTGAATTTAGCTGTCACGTTGCATTACGCTGCGCTGTACTGCCTGGCTCTGGCACACTGTGTCATGAAACATAAAATCCAACAGGATGCAGTGTAACTCTCGCAGGTTAAAATTTAAAGGCAAACTCAGTAATATTTGATCAGTTACCTGCTGTCAGTTCACATGAAGGGCATTTGATCTACAACAGCAGGGCTAACTTGATAGAAGCAAGCTTACACACGGCAGCATGGTGCTGTATTCAGCTCCGCAGCAGCTCTGAGCTGAGGAGCCGCAGCAAAGCAGCTCAGGTGCGTTTTGAACTTATAAAAATTAACCTATTTCATTCTTTTTAGAGAAAATAACCAAACTGTACCCCTATTCACTAATCTCTGTTAATGGCACGTAGATTCTGGGTAGCTGTTTCAAAAGGAAAATCACAGTTTATCCAACAGAATGACTTTATTCCACTGAAATTTGTACAAAACCCCACTTTAACACACTGCACTTTCTGAGGCCTTTCTGCGAGCAGGGATTAGCTTTTCCGATCTAGTTGCATGAATGATCTCAGATGTGTTTGTTGACTGCCCTCATGTACGCAGCATACTGTATAAATCAGCCATCTGCATGAGAGCATCAGAAGCTGGTTGGGATGAAATAAGAGCTAAAATCTCAACATTTCCCTTCATCTCTTTCCCTGCACTCCTGTTTCTCTGTGACCTGTTTATCAATATGAGAACCAAATCTGTTTCGGAAACTTCTGTGTCATGGTTACATTCTGGGAGGAAGGAACAGATGGAATAGATTAATTAGTCAAACTATGTTTAAGTAGAAAGGCATTTCTTTCCATGAGTAGCCAAAGGCTAGAAAGAACATATAAGGGACAAGGAGAAGTGCCTCAGGACTTCTTGCTTGTTGGAAATGCTTCCCAGTCTAAGACTTTCAGCAGCATAAAGGGTCTTTGATTTCAGCTCCTATTAAAAAGTAGGTCAGGAGGTTCCTGCTTAGCAGGAAGGCAACAGCTCCCTCCAGTTCCTTAAAAGTAGCCACTCTAAAACATTTTCCACATGTTATTTTGATAGGGACTCTGGTGTGTAATGACTGCAACTGGATTGTCCTGCAATATGAAAGGAAGCACGTATCTCTGTTGCTAGTATCCATCAATGGATGTATATATATACACACGTGTACCATATATATATACCCTTGCTCATCAGCAAGTGCTGTCTAATATGATGCACCATCATCTGTCTCCAGTTTTCCAGAGCCTCAGGCGAATACTCATTTCATCACCTCCCATTTTTCCTGCTTGGAACAGATGATTTGCCACCGCACTTCTGGCTCCAGCACTGCTAGCTGCAACAAAGCTGGGGCAGACACTACTGCTTTAGAAACTTAACACGACTTCATTGGTATAGATCTTTGACTAGTGATACCACCCTGCATGAAAAAGCAAAGCCTTCAGTAGCAACTGGTTTAGAAATCAAGTGCCAGTGGGTTTAGCACAGCTAGCTCAGCCTGGTACCATGCAGCAGGCATTATCTGCCAGGCTTTTGGCTTGGGTTCAGTCGTCCAACCTAAGAGGAGGCACTCAAGCCAGACACCAACATGAGGACTGTGATCATAGTAATATCCCTTGCTAGCCAGTGGGGAGAAATATGCCCATCCTGAATGTGATTTAGCTTAATTTATGAGCCTGCTTTCAGCCATGGACTGTAAAGGGGGTCAGTGACGAACTTGGCATAGATACTTGCTAGCTGAGCACCAGCAGAAGTCAAGCTCTCCCTCTTGCTGGTTTGGTTTCAAAGGATAAATTCCTATAAGTAATCATTTTTTTCCTAACTAAGACACATAATTCCCCCGATGACTACTCTTAGTGTGTCTTTTAGTGCTGTTTCTATTCTCATTTTCTGTCACAGACTGGAGGGGAAGATGGGCAGGAGCCTGGGACGGAAACAGTTATTTCAAATAACTGAAAGTTATTTGAAGTCAGGAAAGATTCTGGCCAAGAGGAAGATTTTTAAATCAAACCCAGATGTAGCTCCCTGGTGTCTGGAACGGGAGAGATGGTCCCGGTCATAGAGTAGCACCCAAGGCTGGCTCAGGAAGCAAAGGGATGTCTGTCAGTTGAGGAGAACACTGTTTGCCTACCCCCCAGCCAGAGGAAATGTCCTGGGACTGCAGCTGGGCAATGCGGGATCAGGGAAAGGACGAAGCTTTGAAAGCAAAGCCTGCTGGCTTCTTTTCCAGTTGGCAAAGGAGCAGAGTTGATATAAGTAATAGCAGGGCCCCAGGAGGAGGAAGAAAGCCTTTTAGTTATTGCATGGTGCCTGAGTGGGGGTCCCTGTCTCTGGAAGTGAGCCAACATCACGTGCCCTCCCTCCTGGGACAGGCAGTGGATGGATGCAGTGTAGGGACTGGGCTGGCACTGCCCCAGATGAAACTGGTGCAATCTCCTGCCTTGTTGTCTCCATCGCCCTGAAACAAGGAGGTGGTTGTGTATCAGAGAGGTATGGCCCCACACTGTGGGGAGACATGTGAGATGATATGTTCACATGCAGCTCTACACCCAAGTATATGCATACAGTGCTCCTCATGCAGAGCTCTGTAAGCTAAACAAGGCCGCAGAAGCTTAACCTCTGAAGGTTATTTCTCCTCATCATTGATGGAAAAATTGACAAATGGCATCACAGGCTGGCAGGTGAAGAAAGGATGTTATGTAGGACTTTCTATAGGCTTGCCTTTTTTAAAAGTAGCTTTCTAAGACTGGCTTTAAAAAACCCATTTAAATTCACTATATTTGTCATAACTTTGCTGCAGTTGTGAAGAGAGAGAAGGTAGGAAAGCAAGCGAGGAAGAAAGCAAGAAAGATAGTGCTTTCCTGGTTATTTTGCAGTAACTCCTGGTGCAGTAAATCTCACAGTGCAGAAAACACTATGTTTACTGAAAAATGTGCATTTGTGGGATTGACTCTCAGCCAGAGAGATGAGAAAAAAGAAAGAAAGAAAGAAGAAATCACCAAAGGGCTGTTTAATAAAGCAGTATTTGAAAGAAACAACATGTAGATTGGAATGATCATTGTTAGATAATAAAGAGAAAACTTGGACTCACAGCTCCCCTTATCTCTTTCTGGGCATGTACTTGTTAAGGAAGTAGAAAAAGCGTTGTTTAAGTCACTTGGCTCCAATAGCAACATCTCACCAACAAGATGATACACAGTGACCAGGCGCTGCTGATCTGCAGCTTAACCTGTCAGAACAGTGACCTGGGCTAAGAAAATCTCACAGCCCTTGGACCCTGCACTGGGGGTGGCACAACCCAATTACCAAATGCAGGTTAACAATAGAACCCAGACCTGGTTAGAGGTCTTCCGGATCAGGCTGTGTGTTTATGTCATAACCCACCTTGAGTTCATATCTTGAGTAGAGCTGGAAAAAGGATTTCAGTCTTTTCTAATTTGGATTACCTCCGCTGGAGGTGTAGATCCATGCATAGGGAATTTCAGCCCATGGCCCATCCCTGGCAGTGTTCAAGGCCAGGCTGGACACAGGGGCTGGAAGCATCCTGCTGTAGTGGAAGCTGTCCCTGCCCGTGGCAGGGGATTGGAACTGAGTGAGCTTTAAGGTCCCAATACAAACCAGTCTGGGATTCTGTGGTTCTATGAGAGTAGGCTTACTTCACTAGCGGCCTTTTGTGGACTTGTTAGGAATATTTCGTGAATCCCTAGGAGCTTTTATCCCAGAGTCTGCAAACCATGGGTATAATTATAGGATGGATGTGTGCTTATTGGACTTGTAATAGCATTAACTCATTGCTTGTTGTGTTTTTCTTTGAAAGGAGGAATTAATGGAAGGATTATCTTCAGAAGGAGGTTCTTTGGGTGACAGCAAGTACATGCTTGCTGGTGAGAGGATTGTGGAGAGTGAGAACACAGGGTCAGGATCCTGGGGGGTGCAGGAGTCACATCCTAGCAGGAAAGAATTGGAGCTCATATAAGGAAAGAATGCTGCTTGTTTGGGAAAGAAGAGTGTAATCACCTGGGTATAAAGATCAGGGAAGAAACATGCTATGGCATGGCTCCTAATGTCAGCGTGACCTCTGCACATGCTTCTTTCTGGGGAAGGAGTGAGTGGAAACTTTTGCATGGCATGGAACACCTTGGGAAATGCCTTGTTTTGCACAGCATCTCCACTGATGATGCTTGTGGGTACTGAACATCTCCGCCAGGCAGGCCAGCTAAATGTGATGGAGGAGTCTGCATAAGATACTGCACAGCCTACTGCAGCCTCCCCAGAAAGTACCACTATTTCTTGAAGCTACTGTCACCATCCATAACCACTGATTTTAACAGCCTGCTACCACTCATGTCTGCCCAGCATCTACTCCAAATGTGCCAAGTCTGGTGCTGTTGTTAGTTAGAACAAAGCCAGCCTGAAGAAACCCCCTCAGCTGAAAAACCTGCATGATTAAAATAGATAAAGAACTGTATTTCAATTATACTTCATTAATCACAGAAGCCTGTTTTGCCTTTCTTTAGTAAAGGGGTATCCTTCCCTGTGATCTGGGCTCCATGGATACCACGAGCAACTCCAACTTTGTGCCTTTAATGCTTGCACTGTAAAAACTGCTGTTTAAATATTCATGCTGACCTTAGAAAGCTATCCACTTGGCCATCTGGAGGACTCCCATACCCCATCCAGTAGTATTTTATTTTGAAGGATATATTCTGATCACATTGACGAGGCTAAATAGACTATTGGTCCATTTGTTTTGTAACTGCCATTTAGTTACCCCTCAGGATGTCAGCTCCATTTATCTGGGTGGAGACGAATGAATTCTCCAATAAAGCTATAGATAAATACGACCAAGTGCTGCGGATGGTTAGGAGGTTACTCATTCCCACTGTGGCTGCTGTGAATGGAAGTGACCTTGTCTGTAGCTCTCTAACCTTGCACCTTGTGATTCACATGAAAATTCAAAGCCAAACCCTGCCAGGTCAGAGGGAGAACCCAGCCTTGTGTTGAAGAGAAAAGAGATCTGCTTGTTAAGGCAGTGCTGAGGTTGTGTAATGTACAGGGACACAGAGTGTGACTGCCCTGAGCTAATGGGAAAATGAATAGAGAGGGAAGATACTTATTTAATCGGATTGGAAGTGGAAAGGAAAATGAGTGTGTGATATCAGAGAGGGCCAGGAAGAGGAGAAAATGCTCCACAGAACAGAGCATCAAAGGCAGAGGTGTCTCAACCCTGGACCTGGTGTGGCAAAGAAGGGCCAGCTCCTCAGGGATGCCTGCCTGTGCTGGCTTGAGATGGAAACAGAAAAGGGTGCCAGTTCAATTCCCCAGATTCCACAAAGGCACTAGTTGGAGTACATGAAATATCATGGCCATCATGGTTATCCAAGGGCAATTCCACTGCCCAGGGGTCTAAAAAGTCACCTGAAACAGACACACAAGGAATAGACACTTGCTATACACCATCTTGTCTCTGAGACAAGACTCCACCAGTACCCCCAGTGCAAGGTTAGATGGGCTGTTCCCAATGAACAATGTTTATTGTGGCCTTTTCTCTGCAGTTTGGGTGCGGGGGCAGTGGCAATGGTGCTGTTTGGCTGATGTATTTATGTTAGGAAGGAGGGTGGAGGAAGGGGGTGTATATCCATGGTCACGCCGACTTTTGCAAGCTGCTCTGGAAGAAAGTGTGCGCTTAATTTGCATTCAAACTGCATCTCTGGTTCCTATCTCTCAGTAGTGCTTGAATAGATTGTGGTGTGTACAAACCTGGCAATAACTCCAAGCTGGACTGACAAGAGTTAGGAAACACTGCTTAATTCTTCTATTTCGTTTTACTTTTTTTTGATCTCGGAGGGAATTTTAGTCTTTGCTGCATGATCATTTTCCCTGTGATTCATGTCCTTTCAGGAAACAGTAATTGACAAAAATAAAGCGCTTGGGTTGTTATTTAGTGAGCTCCAGCTAAATTCACACAGTCCTGCTTAAGAGTCTATGCTCTCCATGTCGCATTTGTTTTAAGCTTCCAGCCTCCTCTAGACAGATTTTTTTATTCCTGTGCAGGCACAAAAGCACTTTAGTCAGCACAATTTTGGAGGTAGAACAAAAAGCCTGTAATAGCATATCTCATGCTGCTATCAATTTTCCACTGCTGGAGCACACCGGTACATGAAGTCCTTTGTCTATATTCAGAAGTCAGCTTTGGTGACATTACATGACCAAGTACAACATTAGAGTGTGTTCCACACTGTTTTGAATTGTAGCTCAAAAAAAAGAAAGAGAATAAAATAAAGAAAAGATGTCTTGGAATATGGCCAGGGCATAATGATTTCAATTCTGAAGAAATCCGACAACCAATTACACTAAATTCAACATTTTCATGTACTATAAGTTTAAAATCTCCTCTAATCAAATAGGGGAAACCTTTTTTTCCCATTCTGCTGTGGTTTTAGTTACCAGTAGGCCTCTAAAAATCTGTTTCTGCTTAAAAAGAAACCCAAAAAGGTTGTATTTACTATATGTATGAAAAAGGGTCGAATCATACAATTATATATTTTAGAATACTAAAGCGATGTAAAAGAGACTAATCATGATCCCAAATTCAATTTTCAAACCTTTAATTGATCCCATCCCAAAGGTAACATTCTATCTTAATTGCCATGCTGAAATGGTTGCAATTACGTAAAATAAAACTATTCATTGGTAACTGGAAAAAGCCTCCTCATTAAGCACATGACGGCCAGCCTTGAAAATAGTTGATTGCAAAAGGATGCAACCACTTTGCTTATATTTCCTTTTCTGGTTAAACTCTCCTTCACGTATGTTGAGTTGGTTCCAGAAAACCACACACGCACAATAACGAGCTGAAGATAGTACCGCAATGTGTGTTGGTGCTCCCTGTACCTTCCGCAGGCAAAGGTGCTGCCTTGTAGAAGGGAAGAAAGGATGAGAAGGTCAAGTGTCATAGAATCACAGCATCATTAGGGTTGAAGGGACCTCTGGAGCTCATCTTGTCCAACCCCCTGCAAGGCAGGGCCACCCAGAGCAGGTTATAGAGGAACATATCCAGGTGGGGTTTGAGTGTCTCCAGAGAGGGAGACTCTACAACCTCACTGGGCAGCCTGTTCCAGTGCTCTGACAACCTCAGTGTTAAGTTCTTGCTTGTGTTGAGGTAAAACTTCTTCTGTTCTAGTTTATAGCCATTGATCCTCATCCTGCCTCTGGGCACCACTGGAAAGAGTCTGGCACTATCCTCCTGGCAACCCCCTTTGAGACATTGATCTGCATTAATAATGTTCCCTCTTAGCCTTCTCTAGACTAAACAGGCTCAGCTTCTGGAATCTTTCTTCACAAGAGAGATGTTCCAGACCTCTGATTATCCTGTGGCCTTAGTGCTGGTGAGCAGAGCACACTGGACTGCCTATAAGGTGCTCCATGAAAAGGGGAATCCTCTGGAGATATCTTAAACTCTGCTCTGAACAAATTCATGACATACTAAGGGACAACTTCACCACCAGTTAAAGCTGGCAGTTGAGCTATGGGGTATGCATAAGTAGTCCTGCTTCTACAGACATGGAAAGGTTGGTGTCTTAGCTATTTGTTTGGAAACCAAAGTAAAAGCAAAGGAAACCTATGGTTTTCTGGAGGTGGCAGAAGATGTTGGTGAAGCAAGAAGACAGGCAGCTTTTTTATTATTGCCAAGAGAGACTGAGCCACTCAATTTCATATCAACACCTGTGTCACTTGGAACACTGCCTTATTGGATGCAGATATCATGCAAATAGTTATGAGGTGCTTATTCATTACTATTACTCTTATTATTTGAGTCCGGTAAGATACAACTGTCCAGCAGAGATAAGCACCTTCAGGAGAGTTCACTAGAACTAGGAAAAAGGCACAAGACATTCAGCTGTGATGGCAGTGGGTCACTGGAACGAAGACGAACATCTCTTTTGCTTCACTTTGATCTCATCACAACACAACTGGATGGCTTTCCAGAAGTTAGTCTCCAGTCAAACATACACCACTCTCCACCACTTGGGAATAAAAGCATGAATGTGTATGGGCTGTGGTATACAGGAGATTAGACTAGACCATGAAAAGCTTAAACAATTTAGCAGAGACATCTTCCAAGTAACTCTCCAAGTAAATCCATCACATGGAAGTATTAAAAATAATTCCCTTCTACTACATGGGAAGTTTCCCTAGTGAGTGCCATTGCCTCTGTTTAGGTGCAGGTTTGGAGCTCTGTTGTACTTGGCACTATATAAACTCGGTGAAAGAATAGTCCCTATCCCTGAGAGTTTATGACTGAGTGGAAGACGAGTTACAGAGTACATACAGACAGATGGGGAAGCACAAGGTAAGATTGAAATGATTATGTGTTTAATAAGCATCAACTGCAGCACACCAGCTGTAGCCTCCCAGCCAAATTCTTCTGTGTATGGATTAAATAAGTACTTGGGTTCTAAAGCAGCAAATTTCAGAAGGCAGAACAGGTCACTGGATATGCCCATCCCTTAACTTGATACACATATATTTGTCTATGCTACATATGCTTATTATGGTCACAGAAAATAGATCCTTTAAACAGCTATGAAATATAGTTGAAGTGATGTAGGTGCCTGAGTGCTTAGAACCTAGGTTTCTGTTTCCCTTTAACAAGAGAACTTAAATGTCCAATGAGTCTTGGCTGTCCAAGTCATTTAGGCACGCCAGTGCAAGCCAAATACTGCCTATATATATCTTTAAACATCTGAGCCTTTGAATTGCAGTGCTATGCAGTGATGAATAAATGCCTACTTGGACATAGAACAAAGATATTTGACTAGCTGAATAGGCAGCATTTGAATTGTACAGAACATACAGATACTCTGCTAAATGAATGGCTGTTCACTCGCTTGATCAATAGAAAAAAATTGCTCTTTCTCTTTCCAAGCGCACAGTATTTGCAGTAAGGAGGACACGTATATAAACCCCAAAATCTATTGCACCAGCACTTGAGCAGACTTGGGGAAATAAAACCAGTGCATCATTTTGCTGGTGAAATCTTGCACAGTGATTTAGATAGAAATCATCACTAGCCCTAGAGACGTTTGGGATCTGCACCCGTCCCGAAGCGTGCAGGGTGGTGAAGCAGGATTCCAAGCCTGACCTACTTTTGTCCCCACCTCGTTCCATCAGACCTAAATCCTGGTCCTGCATTCAGTCTGGAAAATGGTAGTGAATACAAATGATGCTAGGCATTGCCAGGAGACTCAGAAGGAGACTGAGCTAAATATTAACTTGAACCCAGTGCACTTGGGAAGGTCAGGGACTTTGAGGTCATGCAAAATTGTTCCTCTAGAAAAAATCACTGTACTTTTTGTGAAAATCAGCTTTGGAACAGTTTCAGATTTCTGTGAAGGATCAGTCTTCACTCAAAATGATGGTAAAAGTCAGTGCAAAAATTAGTATTTGAAACTTTCCCAAACTTTACTAAAATAGAAATGAAAGGCCATCTTCTTAGCTAGCGTAAGCTGCTGTGGATCAGCTGTATGACAATTACCACGTAGATCAGCAAGGCTGGCACTTATTTAGCTGGCTGACCCACCTCTCCTATTGATCATTGCAGCTGAAACCATCACCATGTAGTTTTGTCTGATGTAAAAAGAAAACACATGAAATGTCAACAACTTTAAACATAACAGTTCATTATTCAGTTTGGTTTCAGAGCACTTCAAAGAAATCTCTGAGCTGTGAAAGCTGCGGGATTTGAACATCATTTTAGCTTTGCATTTCTGCTCTAGCCCAGGGAAGATATCCCTGGGATGGTATGGGGAAGTCTTTTCTATCAATGTCCTTGTTCCTAATGTCAGTTAAGTATGAGACAGCTGAGCCAGCACCAAAGCAGGATTGATTGAAGATGTACCCTTGTGAAGAGGTGGGAACTGCCTCCACTTCTACTTTTGATGTCTGACTCAAACTAGTCTAATTTGGGTACCCAGGAATGCACTTTCCTTCTCCGCCAGGTGGATGTTTGCTCAATCATTTTCATTAGGTCTGGACTTTAATGAGGAGGCGTGTTACCTGATATCAACTGCAACAAAAATGTGCAAAGCTCGGCCTGAGCAAATGAGAGAAAAACCAGGGAATGCTGGTTGTGCCTGAAGCAAGGTGCTTGGATTCATTTCTATTCAAGTGAGGATTTGGTAGGCAATGTCTAGTTAATGAGGACCTGCAAAGGGACCAATTTGCTGTGTTGTAATAAAGAAGGGTCTTTGGCTTGATTTCAGATCACTGGTGTAAACACCTAAACTGGAACCTTTGCAGTTTGAACTTTCACCACCTAAGTTTTTGAAGTTTAGGACCTCATACGCTGGACTATGTTTCACTGCTTTGATCCATCACCAGTTCTTTCCTGATTCGTAGAATAGTTAGGGTTGGAAAGGACATTAAGATCATCTAGTTCCAACCCCCTGCCATTGGGCAGGGACATCTCCCACTAAACCATGTCACTCAGCTCTTATGGATCGAAATAGAGGAGGTAAAAACATTACTGAGGAAGACAGAGGAGAAGTGGTGGTTTAGGTTTGCTGAGCAGCCTCAGATGTACCAATGCAGAGCTGTGCAGATGCAGCCATAAACAAGAGCCAATGGGTGAAACCACTAATGTACCATGCTTCTGCAAAACATCTGCCCACAAGCATTATTAATCCCAGGTAAACAGAAGAGGATGGAATCAGCAAGTGACTTGCTCACAGTAGTTGTGGCTAATAAAGCAGAGACTGAACTACTCAGCAGAGGTGGTATAGGAAGTTAGTAAAGAGCTGGGGCTAGACCCCAGCTACTCTAATTCTCACCCTCCTTGTCTACCTGCTGTGCATTGCTAAGTCTTTCATCTTAAACCCTCACCAATTGTCTTGAAAGCTCAATCTGATAACACTGCTATGGAAACTTTGGACCAATATGGGGTCACTGCATAAAAGCCCACATAATAACGGAGATATTTTTGTCCTTTCAGCACAAAGAAAGTCAATAATCACCATTAGAAACACCATGAAATGAGAGCACACAAAGCAGAGTTAGCTCCACTCGGAGTGTAAATTGCATAGTACTCCGAGATGAAGGCATGTTGTATTCTTTTCATGGTTATATTTAAATCTGTGTTTTCTTTAATTTAAATCTGCTCTATAAAGATCTCAGCAATTTGAAACAAAAGTATCCTTTAAAAAAAGAAAAAAATGACATGATAGCATCCTTCATGCCAGGCTGGCCCTGTTGTGATTTTACATTGAGGGTGCATTTTAATTGATGAAATGTGCTACACAGCACAACTTGAAAAAGTAACAACCTTTAGTTACCATTTGGAAATGTGATGGAGGTGGCAGAAGTTAAACTCTTAGGACTAAATGAAATAACAGAAGCTCCCTATCCTTTCTTGAAGACGCTCATTAGTTTTCACTTTCTCACATTCTGTTTGCCATGGATTTCATCCAAGAATGACGGATGTAGAGTTATTAAGCAAGTGATAGTTTCAAAACTCCAAGTGTCAGTGCTCAATGTGGAAGCTCAGTTACCTTGCAGAGGACAAGAGGTTTAAGCAGCAGTACCCAGGAGCTGGCGTGATCGCAGAGGGAATGATCACATAGAGGTACTGACAGAACAGTCTGAGAGATGCAAGTCAGTTATAGGAATGGACAAACAAATGAGGAATGTTTGAGGAATAATCTGGAATTTGAATGCTTCAGCACATACAGGAAACTGAAAAAAAAAATTAAAGGATAAAAAAAGTGGAAAGAATGTTAATATGCAGAAGGCAATGAACCAAGTACCTTTTCCTAACTTCAGTGCAGGGCTGGGATGCAGGGATATCTCAAATACTGTAAGCCCTCTTTGAGGGAAGAGAAAAATCACCAATGTTTCTGATTATGGCCATGGAAGAACCCATAGTGGAAGGTGCCCCTGGCCATGGCAGGGGATTGGAACTAGATGAGCTCTAATGTTCTTTCCAAATCAAACCATTCTGTGATTCCGTGATTCCATGAAGAGAAACCTGTATGTACAGGTTGCTCTTGTCAGTCTTGTGGGCCTGCTGACCAGCCATGGCCCATGGGATGTTACAAACAGCGGCACTAAACAGACCTGCTGGAGAACACAGAGAGCAAAGAAATGCCTCAATGTCTGGACTTCGAGTGGGAAGCAGAAATGCAAAAAGCCAAGTGCTCTCACCCCATTTTACCTTCCAAGTGACACCATTACCACAACTCTCCCCTTTCCTAAAGATTTGGACGTTCCATCTGGCCCTGTTCCTGTTCTCTTGTATTTCCTACCACACACTGACACTGAGCAAGTCAAGCCCACTTGTCAAGCTAGACCTGACCCAAGTCTGCTTGCCTTTATAAATTCTTTTTCCCATTTGATGATTTTGCTCAGAAATTGAAGTGGAAACAAAAAACAATGCTGGAAAAAGCTGGTTATGGAGAGGTTTTCTGTCCCAGATGCAACAAAAGCCTAAGAGGGATCTGAGTGAAAAACCTGTTGAGCAGTTTCTAACTGGATTTCCAGGCTCAAGTGACTTGATGTGTGTCAGCCTGAATCTGATTCCGCAGCTTGGGAAGTCTACCTAGTCCTGGACAGCAGCTTGCCTCCTGCTCCACACCTGGAAGCCAAGAGGATCATATCTGCCACAGACTGAACTATTTAAACAAGGTTCACCTTTATATGTAAAGGTTTGATTTTGCTTTTGAGTTAACTTAGAGACTCATTGTTAACATCCAGCTTAGCAGTGGTTTAGACTGACAGGAGCCTTTCAGAGCAGAGGCTCTTACTAGGTTTCTGTTATCAGCTACAGAAAGACTTGCAAGAATTTGGCTATATGCAAGCTGAGCCTGTTTTTCAGTTTATTCCAGTCAAATAGCTCAATTTTAAACCTCTGTCCACAGCACACATGCATCATTTCTTACATCCCCTTTTAATCCTGTTTTATGCAAACAAGTTGCACCTTAATTTCTTATAGTCAAGCATCCCTTTCAGCATCCTTTAAGACAGCCAAAATGGTGAAAATCTATTTTTGCAACACTGCCTTCTGAGGAATGAGTTATGGGCACCATAAGTAAAGGGATCATAAAGATTAATTTGAGATATGTCAGGGGAAAACAAGAATGACTGGAGTGGTAGATGACATGACCTGGATAGAGACAGGAGGAGGATTTATTTCTTTCTCCTCTGTAGCTTCCTTTCTCCTGTTTCCTGCAGAACACCTCTTTTAGAGATCCTGGTGTCCAATGTGAGAAGGAATGGAAGCTGCAGGGAGAGACTTTAGGGCTTCAATATCCTCTGTGAAGCACTGAAATAGACTGTCTCAAGAGGTCATAGACTATTCATCACTGGAGGTCTTTACAATGTTGGAAAGCTGACCATGCTTTTGGACAGCTGAATGTACTAGGTGACCTCTTGGGCTTTTTGCCAGCAACATTAATGGCAAATACAGAGGATTTCTTCCCCTGAAGCCAGAGTGTTGTGACATTTGCCACCAGACTGAGTAGAGGACCCTTTCAGAGGTCTTTTCTGGAGGAAAACCCCCATTAATTTAATGCTATTCAGTGCTGTCTTGCATATGAGTTAGCAGTTATTCCTCATTCTTGCTCCCCGGTAATTTTAAAGCCCTGCTGCAGCAGACACTATGATCTGTCAGTTCTCAGCCTTGGCTTTTGTTGCAGTTTTCCCACTCCCCCTGATCCTGTCTCCTTGGTCTGCTTTCTTAGGCATCCACTGCTAGGCCTTTGCTCTTTCTTGGATTCATGCCTGCATCTCAAACTCATCACTATCCTTTCCCATGGGTTTACTGTCAGATCCTTTGTGTGCACAGTCATCTTTCTCTGAGGACTTCACACTGTCTCGGTTTGTCTCATGCTCTTTACCATATTTTGGGCAGCCCCAATGGTATTCTCCAAATACATATTTTGCTGGAATTCCACACATTTATTCTTTCCTGGTTTTAGTCTTCCTGTAACCTTAATTAGAAATGTAATTAGATGATGGCCGCTATTCCTTGGGAGTTCCCAAGCATGCACTAATTTGTAGCCCATCATTACTCAGTACAAGCCATAGAAAAATCCATTTGCTGTAACAGCTGTTGCAGGGCATGGATGAGAAACAAGGTGGCAGGCTGTTTCTAGAAAGGTCCAGAAGAAAATGAGTGTGATTGAACTGCCTGAATGTAACAGAGTGCCTTAAGAAATGAATGAGGTTAGTTTATCTCCTCACTACCAATTATACCGTTATAATTCTTGCCATAAGAATTTTTAACATAAGGTTTGCTGATGGGCTCGTGGAAACAAGGTAGGGCTGGACCTGAGAAATCCCCTGTGGGATCCTCTGTTCAAAAGGAGGCTTGCTCCTGGCAGAGGTTTGCCTAACATATTGTCATGGTTTAAGCATGTCTTTAGCATGTTACAGCATCTTGGGTATGTCCTAATGAGAGTTTTTCCTGAATGAAAGACAAGACAGCAAAGTCTGGAACAAGAATAGGAGCAGCAATAACATCCTATTGAAAGTCAGAATATTTGGGAGCTTCCTGACAGTGGTAAGAGTTGGTGCAAAGTAGTAAAGAATAGGTCTGCAACAGAGTTATGGAAACAGACATAGAAGAGCTCACAGAAAGGATAAACAAGTTTTTGTATCCATTTCAGCTGAGGTTTTTTTAGGCTTTGTGATTTGATTGTATTTAACCCAAATCAGTTTATCCATCTTTGACATTATTCAGGATTATTGGAAAGAAATGCTTTACAACAGCAAGCTTTACTGAAAATTGCTAAATGTGGGCTGCAGATTGAAGCACTACTCTTCCTTGGTCCATGACAAGATCATGTCAGCGGGTTTAATATGATTCTGGGCCTAACACTGATACCTTCAGACTGAATGTAGGTACAGATTCAGTTCTCACTGTTGGCGCACCCAGCTCCTACAGATGAAACTTGTCATCTCATATTTAGCATTAAGATAATATACATTTCAAAACAGGCCACTAACATCCTTACTACCAGTATTATTTCCACTGTACAGGTAAGGCAGAGTGGAAGGAAGGACATCTTTCAACTTCTGTTGAAATACATGGAAAAACTCACACTGACTTCATAAGAAGTTAGATCAAGTTCGAAGGCTGCACGTCAGCGGTTTTCTGAGTGGTCCTGACTCTGCACAGGAGCCCCTACATCATCTTACATTCCCTCACAAAAAAGGATGTGGGAATTTTTTACCCTTCCAGAGACAGCTCTCTTTGGAGATCACATTTGTTTTCTCTGTAAGTGCTGGAAAGAAATGGATGTGAAAGCCTCAACAGTCAACTGTAAACGGCCTTTTATGCTGGCATCATTTTTTGGAGGGGGGTGGAAGGGAGTGTGCATGCACAGCTAAGGTCTTAATTCTATCTCCAGATGCTGTACATAATCTAGAGGTTTATCTTAATGAATTATTTCTGTTATTACTGCAGGCAAAGTGAGATTTAATTTGATGTGTGATATATCCCTGGATTAACTACCCTTTGGTTTTATTTGCTCCATAATGGTGAATTTTTGTTTATAGACCCATTTTGTAATTACATCCCTGAGCTCAGAAGGGCTACAGCAGTGTTACTCCATCCTATAGGAAATTAGGATCCAATTCCCTTCTCCCAGTCCTGTTGTCAGCTATGGCTGAAACAGAAGCTGCACAATATGATGCTCACCATTTTGTCTTGCTTAATAGCAGCTTTACAGGACAAAGTACATTGAATTGAGAGACTCTCCTTGGCTGAAAAGACTGTGATTACAACTTGAAGAGCATATGCGAAGTGGCAGAAAGCTTCACCTTGAAAAATAACAACAATGGGTTCTATAATGATGTGTTTCAGGAACAAATCGTTGCATCCTTCATGATACCAATACGTTGAAAGTGTCATGACACCACAGAGGCTCCAAGGGTAGTGCGGGGAGCTTTGGGGCATGGAAGCACATAGAGCAGCTGATTAATTCTCAGTGGGAAGCCAAACTTTCACCCTGTGCTAAAAGATGCAGTGCAGGCTAGCAGTCATGGCTTTAGGACACTCTTCTCCCTTCCTACCCCATCCAGACTGGCCTAACCCCTTGCCTTGTCATATACCTAGGAAGTCTAGGACTGACATACCTGAACCAGCTCATATTCACATCATCTCTTTAGCACTTTCTTGCAATACTCCCACTTATCAGAAGATAAAGAGTAGCCTGTCCCAAATTTAGCTCATCTACTTCCTTGGTGTTGGTGTGGCAAAGCCATGGGGGTATCCCATATCTGGTATGAGGTGGGAGAAGGGAAGAAGCACTGAGGGCTGAGATCCCCTCGCAGCTTCATGGAGAGCAGAACATGGCCCTGTGGTTACAGAAGCTGTGAGAGCATCCGTGCCTAATCCCCTGGTAGCATATGGTATTGCATGCATGCAGAATCGTGTTTCATTGCAATCACAGTGATCTTAATTAGTACTACTTATAACAACAGAAGTCAGCATAAGTACTGGTAAAAGTAAGTGGAAGCAAACAAATCCATCTGGGTATTGGTATGTCTCTTGGAAAGAGTAGGCTTTTCTGACTTTTGACTCAGAGCAGCATAGCCTCATCATATGCTCCAGCTTGACCCTTCACTTTAAGCACACACCAGTGTGCTGAGGGCATGGACTGATCTCCTCCTTCCCTGGGTGACCCATGCTGGAGCAGCAGAGCTTTGCTCCTGCTGGAACCCTGTGTGATGGAGCACTTCATGAGTGCCCTGGAACGGGGACCTCCATGGGACAAGCAATGATGAAGTACAATCAGAATGTCCTGCTTTTTAGTGAGGGAGGCGCTGGGTTCAATTGCTATTCAAAGAGAGTCACACTAAAAAATATGCCTATTTTCTAGGTATACATCACACTGAAGACAAAATGTGTATTTTAGTGGTAGACAAGAATGTTTGAGGCCATTAAACTGCACAGAGCCAAAGCCTCCAGTTTGTCCAGACTGCCTGCAGATTTAAGTTTTACAGCATGTATTTGTAATTGCCCCTTACATCTCAGTTAGAATACGCTTCCATTGAAAGTTTATGTCCACTTTTTTTTTCATTCCAGCCAATAAAATTAAATGTTGGAATGCCAAAGTGAAAAAACCAAACCATGTCAGTCTTGCTTCGACCAGCACACGATGGGATACTCGGAGCCAACACCAAAACTGTCTTCAATATCACCTACCATTCAGAGCATAGTGTACTATAACTCGGCTTCCTGCCTTTTCCCACTTAAACCCAAACCTGTAGTGCTGTTTTATTGCCTTGGGAGTGTGAATTTCAAACGGCCCTTAAGGGTGGAAAGTGATTTAAAAACATTTTCCTAAGAAACCCCAAAACACAAGCAGCATTTTTATGAGTGAAAATCTAGGAGTACGCATCAACATTTGCAAACATATCTGAGGGATGCAGGCAACATAAATCCTAGGATTTTAAAGTTGTCATGAGGCCAAATTCTTGTTTCCTTTACCCTATGAGTAGTGTTGCTCTAGTCTATGGCTTGAAAGAGTTTCTGTAAATAAAATGAGTAAGACTTACCCTGAAGTCTACAGAAAATAATATGAATTATCTTTCTTTCCCCCAGGGAGGAGAAGCCAAGCATTCCTTGGCTTGACCTGTCCCTGCACAGCCTGTGGGGAAGGATAAACTGTGCCCACTGCCCTGAGCACTGGGATGCCCTCATCCCAGCTCTCCAAATGGCTCCTGCTTGCCCTGCTCAGCTCTGTCTTTTCCCAGTTGCTTTGCTGAATAAGAGGGAAAGCACTGGGATCACAGAATCCCAGACTGGTTTGTGTTGGAAGGTACCTTAAAGTTCATCCAGCTCCAACTCCTTGACACCAGCAGGGACGCCTTCCGCTAAAGCAGGTTGCTCCAAGCCCTGTCCAACCCGGCCTTGAACACTGCCAGGGGGGCAACCACAGCTTCTCTGGGCACCCTGTGCTGGCACCTCACCAGCCTCACAGTACACTTACTGCTGCTCCTGGTCTTAAGCAGAGTGAAGAGGACCATAAACCAGAAGAGAAGTAGCAGCAGGACACAGGCTTGCCACATTTGCCCTTTGTCTGCACGTTCAGGTCAGGTCTGGGAACAGTCAAACCCTCCCAGCACTGACTTTGATTTTTAAGGCCAGAAAGGACCATTACAATAATCCAGTTTGACCTCATCAACTACTAAAATGGTCTGAGAAACCAATAATATGCTCAAGAAATTAAACAGACCTTGCACAGATTTTAAAAGCTACCATAGAGAATTTATGCTGATAATTAGAGACCTGCTACAAATTTCTGGATAAAATATGAAGTTGTTTGGGTTTTTTTTCCATTCTGGAGTCCTTCTATTTCCTTGCAGAAAGTAAATGCTAGGTCTGCTACTTGCCTTCTACTGTAGCAGGTCATTTTCTGATCCTTTTTTCTATGCTAATAAGGTATAATAAATTTAACAGCACTAAAGAAACTATAAAGACTTGAAAACCATTATTACAGATTTTGTATGCGCAGTGAAAGGCAAATTGTTTGCAGCTATTATTGATCGGGAAAGGCTGAGTTAATGTAATTGCAGAACATAAAAGGAGGAAATATAATACAAAAATAAAATTAATATACCAGTCACAGAATCTGAACTCAAAAAAGCCAATAAAAGACGTGTAATAAAGCACTCCAGAGAAATAAAACTCTGTCACAGTGAATATCAAGCTATTTACCAAAGAGTACAAATACCAACTGAGACATTCCTCACTGCTCAGACGTTTAGTTAAGTCCTGTCTATGCTCACTGCTTTACAAAATTAGCAGCTGCAGCTAAAACCGTGTTTCACTGATTGCAAAATGTCAGCAAGGTCTTTGCCTGCCCTGCTGTGGAAGCACATCTTGGGAGTCTGACTCTGGGATGCAGAGTAAAGAAGTGGAAAGAAGCTGGTCCAGAAGGAAAATGCTGGTGTCATCAGCCTGTGGACAGAACAGCTAAAAATGGAAAGTTTCACAGGGAGCTGGGGTCCAGTTACATGGTGATACAAGATGTCCTACAGCAAAGTGCCCATCTAAACAACTCCCTGTTGTGACAACAGTGATATTATTAATGTGAAAAATCACGCATCAGATTCCACAAAACCATGACACTGACTATTGAATCAGGAGACTAAACAGGAGCAATTAATATACGTACTTTATATTTGTTATATGACTTTTCTGGACTTTCTAGGGTTAGGATTTTCAAGCTTTGCTATGTCTCCATGGAGACTTGGTTGTATTTTATTGTGTGCCAAAACTCAGATGAGTGACATGTTCAACCTTAGGCAGCTTTTGCCTTTGAGGACTAAAGCCTGTCAGAGTGAGGACTTGCCTGCAGCACTGGCAGAACCAGAGGTTTGTGGCAAAGCAAAGATGTCCTCGCTCCTCAAGATGTGCAGATTAATGAACTTAAGCAACTGCTATACCTGAATCTATTTTTTAGTTTATAGGTTATGGTAAATATGATATGAAGGGAAACAGTGGTTTTCCCTAATGTCCATAATGCTCTTTCTCCCCTAAATCCTTGGGCAGGCTGGATTTCAGCAACTGTTCCGAAGGATGCACCAGATTAGGCCAGAGGTGTTTGCCTCATTAGCAATAAGAAGAGGAAAGCAAAGCTCCTGCTAAATGCTCACTTACACCTCATGTACCATAGAATATTCTTAGCACTTTCAATCTGGAGTGGGAAGTAAGAATGTCCTATTAATATGTCCATCCAGAGAAAAGCAAAATATAGATCTTTCATAGGCTATATATTTAAAAAAAGAAATGGTGCTTTTAAAATGGGATGTCCAATATCTGGTGACTAATGGATGACAGAGAGGTTGTGTGGTACTTTATTATATGTCTCTAGAGACAAAGAAGTCGATTGCTACTCACCAAGTTGATTTACAATGATGAAGATTTCTATTTGTAGGAACTGCTCTGGCTTCAGTCACCTCCTCCTGCAGCTCAGGGCACATAGAGATAGAAAGCTTTGCTTTTTCAAGAGGAAAGAATTTTTCTCTGAGCTAGGACTGACTGTATTTTTCTGGTTATCATGACAATCCTATCAGACTAATGGGCTGACAGCCCCAGAACAGCTCTGCTATCTAGGAAGGGAATGATGTGACCTCGAAGAATCATTATGTCATATTTGGTAGGAGCTTCATTGTTTTATTGGTACCATTCCCTGTGCTGAAACCATTAAAAAATGAAATAAAATGCTTCTTGGCATTTATCAGTTGTGAGAGGGAAGAATGCACAACTTCACCTGGATTTCTGCCAGTGGAGGAGAGCAATGAAGCTGGGAAAGACTGGGGAGCACAAAGGAAACGCTCTGGGCACGTAGCTCTGGACAAGGCTTCCTTGGAAGCTGGGGTCAGTGACCACAGCGCATCTGTACAGATCAGAAGCCCCAGGTAGACCAAGCAGAAATAATTTCTTGTTTCTCTGGCACTATTTGCCTTACTGGGTCTTTGCTTTCTCTTCATAGTATCAGTGGCATAACCCACTTTACTGAGCTCAGGGCACCAGCTCCCCTTTCCTCTGCTGTGTCCTGAGTTCTCTAGTGAACAGAGTGCTCCATGTGTGCTGCACCAAGACACGTTGTCCTGTGCCCAGAGTTCAGATGATTCTAAGTGAATATCCTGCTTCCCTAAACCATGATTCTGGAGAGAGGCTGGGGATATAATGAAGACAAATTAGTAATAATCAAGGTCAGAAATAGAACAACAGATAAAAGGGATCAGAAATACAGCTGCTGGTTTGCAAAGTCCTCTTCACAAAGAGGCAAAAAGAGACAGTTTTTCCACTGCCTTGCGGCATGGTAACGACTCAGACCGCAGTGAGGTATTTGCTGATGCAATACTGGAGGTGGACAAAACAACTGTACTTGGGGAAGGCTAAATAAAGAAGGGCTGCAGCTTCAAAGAGAAGTACTTGCAACATGAAACTTGTGAAGGGTGTCAAGTGTGACAGAAGCCCTGGGGGTTCCTACAGGATGCCCATTGATATGAGCAGCAAGGTCACGATGGATCTCAAGAATCCATCAATCATGGGAGAGCAGACTGCAGGCACGGCATAGCTGGAGTGACACAGTCACTTCCATAGCACTGGCTGAGCAGGGCTGCTAGGGCTCTCACGCCTTTGAGTGAAAGCAGATTATTACAGAAGGAGCTCAGAAATGTTCCAGCGTGACAAAGGTATGTTATAACTCATCACACCAGGTCTGGTGTATGCCGCTTCCCACAAAACCACAGAAATCTGTGAAGTAGCTGACTCATCACTTCTTTGCCCTGAAGACGGTGAGCAGTTAAGCAAGAGGAGATTTTTTAAGGTCATTATTTTATAGGATGAAGGTATCAATTCTCTATCTTTCCATGGATAATCCTGTTACAGGATAACATGATTTTAGGACAGTCAACTTCAAAGGACAATCTTTTCAGCCTGCCTGAAGTTCCTGTGTCCTTCAAAACTCCACTCATGCAAAGAAAATGGGAAAATCTCAGCTTTCTATTACAGCTGTTGAACTGCATTTTGGCTGATTTTATCAATACCTTGCACAGCATCTATGTAATTTATTGACATTCTCAGTTTAACTCAGTTACGCAAGTACACTGAAAGGGTTGCTACCCAAAGCAGCTTACAACCTGACATGCCTGCAGACAGCAGCAACACGTATCAGTGTGCGTCAGGCAGAGGTGGGCCTGCTCACATCACTGTGCTTATCTGCTGCTCTTCATGTTAGCTTTGCCTTCCCAGTATCCTTACAGAGCAGGGATGTGTTATCTCCGATGTTTTAAGTGCGGGGAAAGTGAGGACAAACAGACTAAATGAGTTTCCCAGAGTCACAGTGGAAGGCAGGAGCTGAACACACATGAACAAGAGCAGCGGTAAAAAATTTCACTGTCTCCCCAATTTGACCTCCATTCACTGTCACCAAAAATTCCCAAAGAAGGTGTTTATTGAAGGAAACGTTTTGCACTTCTAACTTTCTACCAAGTTCCTAAGCATTCATTTTTGGCTTTCTCTATTTATTAACATAACAGCAATGAAAAATGTTTTCACTTTACGCCAAAAATTAACTAAGGTCTTACAGGTCAGTGGGGTTCTCCGAAAGCAGCCTTTTTCTCTTTTTTGCTTCCTGGAAATAAAACCTCAGCTCCTTAAATCCTGATAAATGCACTTCTTTCCTCAGAAAGAGAAAATACTTCTGAAACTGATGTTGAAATTCACTGATGTTTTTTATATTTACTGTGACAGCATTTAGGAGCTTGGGGAATGGACCCTACTGTGATAGGTGCTGTAGAAGCAAGGTATAAAGAATAATCCCTGACTTTAGTAATGCTGGGTAGGGAGAAGAGGGAGTTTATTTTGACACCTTAAACAATAATAAGCTGCAATCGAAACAGTTTTCAACTACACTATGATGTGTTAATACTGAAAACTCCCTGCTCATTCTCACCTTCATCTTTCAAAACACACTTCCTGGTTGCTTACAAAGCATTTTCTCCGTCCTCAAAAAAACTCCTTAATTATTTTTTCCATCTCTGTGAATAAATGGTTCAGTGTCCATTCTGCACTCCAGCAAGGTCAGAATCTCTGTGTGCGATGATTTGAACTCAATGATAATATATTTATGTCTGGGGAATATCACTGATATTTTCTGGAATAAAGAAGGAAGTGAATTTTTCTACTTCAGTTTATGTTTTGAATTATTACCTTCTATTTAAAAGCTCATTCAAAGGAGACACAGCTCATTTCCTAAAGAAATTGTATCCACCCAGTGAATGTTATTTCTCACTATACAGAAGTAATAGGAGATTTCCTACTTTTTGCCTACTTCTACCCCATAGATTTAATATGTAAACTGGGAACATGCAGAATATATTGCTTGGCACAAGTCACCAAAGTTTCACCTGCGAGAACACAGTGTGAATTCAACCTCTGTCTGCTTGTGCTAAACCACAGGGAGAACCTACACTTAAGTGATGTAAAGTTTGTAGATTAGACACGAACCCACAAAACCAAATCCACAGAGCAGCGTTTAGGTTTGCAGAGCTCTACTATCCTCTGACTTCATCGTGCTTGGGTCGTTGTGAAAGGAGCGAGCCTTGTCCCAGGGCAAACACAGAGGGAGCACAGGGATCTTCTTACTCGGGGAAGGATGCAGAGGCAAAAACCCCTCATGGAAAGACTAAGTGAGAAAGGAAGATAGGATCTATTTCAACGAGAAGCAGAGAAAAAGTGATTGATGCTCTGGAAGTGAATGTGTGGTGCATCAGGAGAACAAACTTGTTCTCACATTTTAAAGTTCAACTTCCTTTCATGTTCCTGAGTTATATTTAAAAATCCATTTAAACTTCATGCACGAAGCACCTGGAATTCCTTGCTATCCTCTGAAAAGAGCCTCCAGGATTCATTTCTATACCCTCAGCATATCATTGATCTCAGCTCCACAACAGGTGAGCAAAACTTACACCATAAGCTATGCCTACTATAAGAAGCGCATGTTCCTATGTGAACCTTGAGAGCTGTGAGAACAATTATTCCTGCTTTATACGTGATTCTAATTTCCTTCTTTTTTTCTCTTGGTCCATGGATTTGTTTCTATGGATTAGTTTGGGTTCCAGATGATCCAGGTCTTAAGCTGTTATTTTCTCTTTGTCACAGGTCAACTCTTACCCTAATTTTAAAACATGAGGTGAGCTCTGTTGCTTTGAACATGCAAACATAGCTCCACAAAACCTCTGCTAAGAGTGGGGTGACAGCCAAAGTTCTGATTAACTTCACCTCTTCTTCAGGTTTCTGCAATGAATGCAAACAGCTGTGAAATCTTTTGCAGCAAGGCAATGCAATGCAACGGAGGGAGGAAAAGAGTTGGCTCTAAGTTTGAGAATTATTATTCTTCTAAACCCATTCACACACCTATCACTTGGGACAAGAGAAGGGCCAAAGACATGCCAAGCAATTACACAGCTACATAGGTCTGTGCACAAGATATTCCGCATCACGTTGGCTGTAATTTGCGCTCACTACATTGGCACTGGCTCCACCTGTGTCAGATGGCAGCAGAGAAAACCACTTTTCTGGAAGACTAAATCCATCTCAGCTATGGCCAAGCCATGTCCTCACTTTGGAAAGTCTGACTGGGAACAGCAGCACCTTTCAATCTGAAGCAGAAAAAAGGTTTAGAAAACTCTGTCTCCTTAGTTGCTGATTTTCACCTTGCTCCCTGCACTCCTAAGCAGTATCAAGATATTCAGCCTTCTGGGGACAATGACACAACTGTCCATGGCTTCCAGGGGATTTATGAGGTAATTTTCTGTCCTAGGTCTGATCTTAGCCAGCTCTTTGTGTCTTGATGAGAAATGGTTTATAAACAGACTGGTACTTTCCTTTGCTACTTTTTTTGAGTTGTGAGAAATCAGATGAATCTGTACCCTAATTCTGCTACAAAGGACAGAAGATCCCCCTTCTTCAAATCACTGCAGTTCATGACACAGCCTCTTAGCAAAGTAAAAGTTCATCACTGATCTTTTACTGTGTGTTTGCAGATGCTTAAGGGTGTACAAAAAAGTTGATGTGATGACTGAGTGAGTCTTTGCCTTGCACAGGCTAGTGATTAATGTTGGACAAATCAATCCCTTTTTCTCTATTGGTAACCTGAATACTGCCATTCCTTGCCAAGCAAAAGTGGCTCACTTCATTATTTTTCTCAATATATTTTAGAAGTCTTCCTTCATTCAGTCTTGTGGAGACTCAAAGCCCATTGTTGCTGTAAAGCAGACTGTAGTAAGGAACACAGCAAGACAGATGGACCTGTTCTGAAGGGTTCCAGAGGTCTAAAAAATGTCACACTGACAACTAAATAGGTAAGGAGCTGTTGGAACACCTTGATTTTGACTGTGAAAAGAAACACAGTCAGTTACCTTGGTCTGAAATTGGAGTTGACTAAACTCTCTAGAAGCCAAGACACTAAGCCAGAAGAGCTACAGGTGCCTCTGTTTCCTTGAGATGCATCTGTCCAGCTGCAGGACTGCATGCTGTCCACAGTATTAAAAGGTCCAAGGGATTTAAGATAGTATTGTATGCTCCTAAAGACTTGCCTATTACTCTAATAACTGTTCATGGGCAGGACAGAAAAACCCCACAGTTTAACTGCAATGCATCCAAAAACTTATCTTGCACAAAGATTTCAATCTTGGACTCTTAGACCTGTGCCCTTGAAAATCATGTCTCCTGTTGGATGAGGCTGCACAGACTTAGAGCAGCATGAACAAGGCTGTTCTAAGAATTTGTTATAGTAACCACATCATCCCACAGGACTAGTTTGGCACAGCACTGTAGCTGCTTTCTGCTATTTGCTTGTCCCAAGAGGACACATAGTTCAGAATTGCATCTCCCTCTCCCAGTAATATCATGCTCTGGGCTGCTGCTTCTGCTTTGCCAAATGCTGCAGGTGCTGAGAAACAAAGGTGAAAGCACCCATATGGTACTTTCGGATCACAAAACCAACTCACAGTAACAAAAGCCCAAAAGGACCTGTTTGTTTTTTGTTTTTCTTTCCTCCCTGGAAAATCTATTAGGGAATCTGCGGAGTTACATTCAAGTGCCAAGGCCCATGGAAAGATTTATTGCAAATGTCTTTTACAAGGTTCCTTCCTTGTTGGAGATTGGTCCTTTAGGATTCCCCTTCACGATATTGCTAATCCCATCTATTCAAAATTTACGATGCGCATTCCCTAGAATACCAAAATGAGTTTAAAAACACAGTGTAGACTGGGGGGGTTGTTAGTTTTACTGTAATTTGCTTTTAAGATTTCAGAACATAGGCATTTACCGTACTCACAGGCTTCCTTTTGCAAACATAAGGGCTGGAAATTCACTTCAATTTATATGTGACATTGTGTGCAGTGCAAATTTAACTAATGTTCCTGTATAGATCTGGGGCCTTTCCTGGGATAAAACTCATGATAAGATGGTAAAAATAATTTGATCTAAGACACGTAGATGTGCAAGTGTGTGTGATGACTTGTGGCTTTTTCCTGCCTGCTCCTTCAGTCACTGCTTCAGGGATAAAAATTGGATTAGAAACCATTTTTCCTTTCCACGCACGCACATGACAGTAACTGAAAATGTCGTTTTCCCCATGTTTTAAAACCTTTCCATTAATTTTTCTCTGTTTGTGAACTCCAAGTAGCTGGAGACTGACTCTGGAGCTACTCAGCCGTTCTCCTGTATACAGGTAGGAGGAAGAGATGGGTATATAGCCAAAATGTCCTGCGGAATAAATAGCGATATTTCATATGTGCCAACTCCCTAGAGTCTCTGACATCCTTACTATTTGCAGCATAATACACTCAGATCTTCCAAACATATACCTGGATGAGGTGAAATTGGGAAGTCAGTGAGAGACAAGCTTTCTCATTTAAGCAATATGTTAGCTCCAATGAAAAACACATATGGGAGCTTTTGTTTTAAAATGCCATCTTATGTTTTTTCCTACCCTCTCCTTCATGAGTTTAATTTGATTTGTTGTAATTAAGAAGAACTCCCAAACAACATAAAATTTAGATGATGCCTTTATGTCAAATTAGAAAAACCCAATCTTTTATGAAGTTACCTTCAAAAAACTACAAACGTGTTTAAGAAGTAGCATCTTCTCTCTGTTCTATTTGCTTCTCCTTAAAAGAAAACCACTTTCTCTAAGGAATACGGTCTCATTTTAGCTTGAAAGCACCTATTTCTCTCTCATCTCTGAGCCTCCGCAGTGCCTCCTGAGCGCATACTAGAAGGACTAGTTCACAGGACAAATCCAAAGCATTTTAGAAATATAAACCCATCCTAAATCTTTCTGCTAAATAATTCATTCAATCCTTGGGAATATCAGTTAAGACAAAACAACAGTTGCACTAATGATAAACTCAAGAACCGCTGTTATTAATAGAGGAGCTATACGAAGCACACATTAAATGGAGCTCATTTAAACATGCTCTGGTTTAATTAGATTTACTTTAGCCACCCCAAAAAGAATCCCAGCAGAACTTGTGGTGGGGCTTTCGCTGCTGCTCCCTGCTGTGAGCCCACCTGTTTCTGCCAGCCTTGCTGCCCTGGTAGTCCTAAAATCCATGCGTCAGCTCCATGGGCTGGGGCGGGTCGCAGGGACAGGCTTCCACAGCACCTCACTGTGACGCTGGGTGGAAAGGGGATTTTTTTTGAGGGAAAAAATAACATTGTCCCAGGTTTACCATGCTAAGGAAAGAAATACTGGCAGGCATTAAACTTTCTGTCCAAACAGCAGGGAACTGACCTGCAATTTCAAGTAGTTTCTTATACTTTGCACAGAATCTATTTGAACAACAACAATGCTGTTTTAAGACAAACCCTCCCACAGTATAATAATCTTGTATAGATAAATATATGTATTTTTAAAAAAGCATACAAAAATATAGCATAAAGTGGGAACAGCATCTCTCTGCTTGTGGCCGCCTATTTGGATGCAGGAAAATTCTCCTTCTTGGAATAGTTTCCTTCCCAGGGAGTGCTCGAAGCCTGACCCAAATCCCAAGGAAGCCGCGCTCACAGCAAGCACCTTTGGTAGCAGGGATGGGGCTCCTGTGAGCCACAGACAGGAGAGACAGGGACTATTTCTGTATAAACAAGCCCAGGATCAGCTGAAGTTGCTGCTCACTGGCAAACACAAATAAAGACACAATTCAGAATCAAAGGTGAGTCAAAGAAAAAATATGTCCAATACAAGGAGGCAGCCCAGACAATCAGTCAGATGCCAAAACATGTGACAGACCCAGAGGCAACTCCAAAACAACCAAACCAACTGCCTGTGAAGTCTGCCAAGGAGCCAGATGCTCCTGCTTAAAAATATCTTCCGCTGCCTTGGCATCTGCATTCTCTGCCTGCCATCAAAAGAGGAGGGAGGGGAAATCGGGAGAGCGGAGCGGGAGTAGGGATGGGGGGCCGCAACTAATAATATTTTTGCCATTTTAATTCTAAGTACTTCTGATTATTCATTTGCAGTTTGTCATCATGTTACTGGAGAGCAAAACAAAACTCCAGCCTGGCATAGGATGAGAACGGAAAAACAGGCAAAGCCCTCTGTGTAGAAGGAAAAAAGATGATGGGAAAGATCTAATAATTCCACATTGCTGTGGGTGGCACATTGCTGTTAAGGTGATAAAAAGCTATAAGCCACTGGAGTTGGCAGTTTACCACCCAAGAAAGTGTCCATGTACCTGGATCAAGGTCCCTGGCTGGTGGTGGCAGGGCCATGGGGAAGAAGCAGGGAATGGGATGCTCCAGCTTGTGCCAAGGTTTCACAGTGGTACCCTGAGATGTGCAGAGAGTACAAATAAGGAAGGAGCTGGACTGAATACAGGTATTTCTGCTACTAATCATAGCAGTAGGTTTTAGTTCACAGAGGGTACAGATGCTTAAAGGAGGCTTAAAACACACTTTGTGATATTAACTTATTAAAGAAGCCAATTCTTTATTACTGTAGTTGTTGATTAAAATCGTTAAATAAAATATGCACTCAATAGAAAAAGGTCAAAGAAAAGCACAATCAAAAAAAAGAATTTCTGCAATTTCTGTTACAGGAGGAACTGTAACTCAAGCAGCATTATCACATCTTATTGGAACTGGAGGTCTTTATCTCTCTCACGGAAGTTTTCATAGGTCAGTACACACCCCTTCATAAATTAAATTACAAATACATTTACTTTGTGATTCTGGACTCTTTGAGTAGAAATCAGGTATCCCATATGTGGTCTGTCCCTCTGTCACTAAAGTGACTGTATGGCCTTGGTTTCTGTACACACAAAAGCTCGGTGCTCCTACGTGTTGGATGCATTCCTCACCTTGTCCCAAGCACAGCCACACTTCCAAAGCCAGCACTGCTGGAGCAGCAGATACCAAACAAGACTCAGAATACAACACTCTTAGAAAGTGATTTTAGCTGAAAAGCGTGTTTGTTTTTCTGTAAGATAAAAATCAGAACTCTATCTTCATTCCGGGCTGCTTAGGTTGGGTTGTTTAGTCAGGAGGCTTTGGGACACTAAGTGCATTGGGGACTACCTCAATTGACAAGCTTCAAAGCAAGAAAGCTGGTAATAAATGAGAGAAGTATCAGTAACCACCACTGCCTTTTTGAAAGCAAAGAGCACTGAAGGTCATGTCGAGGTGGGCTGGGGTAAAACCACCCCAATCCCAAGCTCTCCTTAAAGCCAGAAAGATTCTTTTGTGGTGTTCGACTTATTTTCCTCTATGGTGCTTTTGTAGGGACAAAGCTTCGTGGCGGCTGGTCGGCAGCAGAGAGGGCACGCGCTGGGCTCGCAGCTTCTCTTTCAGTCCCTGAAGCAATCTGGCACCCAATGGGCCTGCCAGCACCTTTTCTGCACTGAAGGATTGAAGTCCTTGCTGACAAAATCTGCGCTGCACCTTGTAGGCTAAATGTTGCACACAGAACTCATTTGCAGCGAAATGCAGTCGCAGTAAATAAATACGTAACAGGAGCCAAAATGCAGCGTGGTGAATCGGCAAAAGCTTAGTGCAAAGAAATGGAAAGAACTCGCGGTGACGAGCGTTTCATGTGAGTCTGAGACTGAGATTGTAAGAATTTTGCATGTCTACATGAGCTGATGATAGCAAAGGAGTTTCTAGTCCCCCTCATGGCATACACAAATGTCTGTTAAAGACATAAATATTTAAAAACAACAGCTAGACTAAGAGGGTTAGCTTTCATTTCATCTAATTTGGCAAGCATTAGATACACCCACCAGAAATCATTTTATTTTGTGTAATTTAATAGCAGATCTATTGTAGCTTCGCCATTTCTGGCATACTGAAACAAATCAATGTGGCCTTTTTTTAAGTTCAGAATTAATATAAAGCAGTCATTCAAATGCTAGATGGAAATCAATAAAGATTAAAACCTTTCCATGCTACTCGCCTGTTTTCATCCTCTGCTGCGAAGCTTATTTGCCTGCCTGCATGTAATACAGAGACTTTGATCCTTGTTCAAATATCTCTGATTTTGCACTTCCCTCATGTTTGATTTGGTTCTCAGGTGAGAAATATTAGCAAAAGTTATTAGAATTACACCTGCCAAGAGTAGCATGCAGTCTAGCAACATGAAATTATATAAACTGCACTGTGCATGCCCTTTGGATTCTTACACATCAGAATAATATTCCCATAGAAATCAATCTGAGATTTTAATTTATTAAACCCTCTCTCTTCTCCCCCCCCCCATTCCTTAAAGGGATAGACGGAGATAGGGAGGAGGAAGTGACATAACATCAAATAAAGCAGGTTTAGAAAGATCACAGATGACCTTCACAATATGCATTTTGCAATTTTGGGTGGATTAGAGGAAACTAATGATGGCTTTCAAAGGAGCTTTTGGATAAAGCTTGGGAAATTCTAATCATTACAAATCCACTACTTAAGAGAACAATTCTGTGTGGCACACTGCAGCTTTAAAGCGTACATGGCTTGTTTCCTTTCCTCCTCTCGACAAGCTTATTTTGCTTTCACTTATTCTAGTCTTCTTATAGGAGCTCTGTAACTGTTTTAATTTTCTGCCCTGCCTTTTAATTTAAGGGAGCCTATTGGTTTTTTTTTTTGCTATTGCATTACCCGTACAGTGCATTTTTGCATTGAGTTTAGGACTCATAGAGTTAACAGACTGAGGAAGAGAGAGAGGGAAAAAAACCCTGCTTGCATTAAGTCTGAAGCCTGTCACCTTTTCTTGGCAATTACACTGCTAATGGCTGGGTCCCAAGCAAAGTGGCAAAGAATATCTCTTCTCACGTTCCCAACTCACAGTGCATTCCCAAATACCAGATGGTGTTTTTGGAATCCATTTCACTATGTTTGATATGACAATACTTTTGTATAATGTTAAATTATATATAACTATTTCAAATAGCCGATATCGGAACAAGACAAGAAAAGGAATATTAGACGCAAGGAGGAAAGAGAGAAACTGAAGACTGAAGGTTCTCGTCTCCTCCTGTTGTATCTTGTGTCTCTCAGATTTTTGTGTAATTTGAACAAAAGAGGAAATAAAAGAGGCTCAACAGAGCAGCTCCCGTAGTGCTACTATGCAGAAATGGTGTTTTTCCTTCCCAGAATTTGGTGTACATCTTAGGACGCCTGCCAGCTGTCCAGGAGGCAAGTGCAAGATCATAAATACTGCAGAGAAAGTAGGAAAAAAGGGGAGGAAAAACCTCATTTGTGAGTAAACAAATCCCACCGTTTTCTTTACAGAACTTTCTTTGAAATCTTAAGAAAAACACATCATGGAAAATTCAGGAGGAGTAAATTGCCACATCTCCATTAGCTTCAGTAGAGCTGTGCCAGTTGACAGAAGCTAAGCGTTTGGCCAAAGATATTTAAGTTCAAGTAACTTGGATCTATGTAGTAAGTCTCATTGAAGGTGAATCCAAGCTTGCCCCAGATTAGCTATTCCAGCTATTTATGTTAACACTGATGGACTTACAGAAGTTGGAAAACATCCACTGGAATCAAGCCTGCAGATTTAGTTGCAATACAATTCATCAGTGAGGAACAGAAGTAGCTTGGCCATTCCTCAGGGGACAACCAGGACCTCAGCTTTAGGAGGGACAAAGATTTTCTTTTTGTTGGATGCACTACAAACGATTTCTTCAGAACAGGGAGAAAATGAACTACTGAGAAAAAAAAAGTATTCAGGATAATCAGTGTCCTGTCAGCCTGCCAGTGATGCCACTTTCATGATCAGAATCCTGTTGTTTAAACACTGGTTAGTTTTATGATTTCTAAACTGAAATTGTTTATTTTACCGTAGCCAAGGAACTTTGTTTTCTTCCATCTCAGTTTCAGCTCAAGGCACATTTTAGCAACCAGCAAAGCTTTCAGAATAAATGCTTACCAACAAAAACACTTCCCAGGCTTCGCTGTAACATGAATATTGAAACTATAAGGACACAACTTCACAAGTAATTTGTCTAGTTCAATCAGTTTTGCTCCTGCATATGCCACAAACCTGTGGCGTACATAAACCAAATGAAGGTTTCATTCATACGGCTACACATAAGCAACTTACTGCATTAGTACTTACTTTTTACACCACAAAATACTGATTTTTCCCTCTTGATTGCTTATACTGCCAGCCTACAGTAAAGATTATCAACCCCTACAAGGATCATAGCGATCCAGTGACTACTACATAATTAACAATAACTTGTAGTAATGCAATTTAAGAGTCTTTTTAATGGGCATAGATGGCAGAATGTATAGCCCATCTTTCTTTGTCATCCTAGAAAAGGGGCCCCATGCGGAGCTGCTGGTTGCTGAGTGATGCTTTGTAGTCTGTACCAGACAGTTGCACAGTACCAGCTGCATTGGCAGGTAGCCGAAGTGCAAAGAGATAGCTGCCAAGCTATGCTATACAAAGGAAGCAGTGCCAGAGAGAAAAGGACCTTTGCATGAAGTGACCTTTGACCCTGAAGCCAGCATGGATCCCATATTCATCAATTCCAGACAATTGCATCTTTCATTCCTCCACAAACTATGATGAGAAAGAGCCCATTTGTGATAGTGATTGTTAGTTTACAGTTCCCAGAAATTGAATTATTTAATCTTCAGTTCTGTTGGCAGCAATATTTTCCCTAACCTTTTGTAATGGCATGCCAGTGATAGTCTAACATATGTATATAGGGAGATACACACACATACACACATGCAGGCACCTCCCTTCCCCACCAAAACTGGGTGAAGAGATACAGATGCAAAGAGAAAAGGGAAAAGCCACAACATACAAGCTTTGGCAAACCCTGTGCTGATGTGAATTGTCAGAATTCAGCCTGGGAAGTGCCATGCACTCTGTGCATAACAGTATCTCAACTTCTAGCCACGGGTCTGACTTTCCTACAGTTCTTTTCTTTCATTGGAAAACTTTTGCTGTAAAAAATTGAGATGTATCAGAGGCACTATTTTCAGATTACTTTTTTTTTTGATTTCTATAAATATTGACTGCTTGTAGTACATGCAAAAAGGAGAGGAATATTAAACAGATTTTAAACGCACTCATGAGAAAGCCACCAATGACAAGCAAAAGCAATATCTGAGAGGTTAGCGGGGAGACAGCACACAGAATAAAAGCAGCAGGGAAGTGTCTAGGCTGGTCCCTGCTACTGCTCTCCTGTGTGTCCTGCTTTGCTATTGTGAGTCCTATTGAAACCAATAGCAGAGCTCAGGAGGTGCATTTGTCAGCATTTGAAAGTTTGGGATCTTAATGGGTCTTCAACTGCAAACTTCTCCCATGCACCCTCTCAACTTCACACAGCACTTCCTTGGACAATAAAGCAAGTTGCTGGCACAATCAACAAGTAGGTAAAGAACAGATGTCTGAGAATGCAACTCTTAGCAACGACTTTCTGTAAGTGTTCAGAGAAAAAAAAGGATGAAAGGTCCACCAGGATCAAGTGAAGACCTGATGTTAGTAACTGGAAGCAGAGAGAAAGGGCAGGAAAGGATGGGAGTCTAAAAAACCTGCATTAAAAAGTCTGATGTGATACTTTGGTCTTAGGGATTCTAGCTGAAGGGAAAAAATGCCTCTACCTGAAGGCTGGCTGTATTGTGCTGCACCTGACTTCTGGCTCGCATGCAGGACCGTCTGTTCTTTATTTTCACTCTGTATGAAGCTAATGGAATTTGCAGTTGATTAACCTCAAATCTGGAGTAATGATCCAGCCTGGGACTGCAGCTGGCAATGCTGGGGCTATTTGTATTTCTTAACTGAGTAAGTCAGCAACAAGTGTAATGGCACCAAGGTAAAGATCCTGGATAGACAGGTAAATGTCAGAGGTGTATTAAAGGAGTTGAGAACATCACCCAAGAGTGTAGACAGTGATACCTCTTCCCCAGGAAGAGGTAGGAGCACCAACTCATAGAAGAATTAATCACAAGATAATATAATAAAAAGAATGTGGCTACACTTAATGATATTCTACAGAGGACACTCAAGCCACAAGATTTACCTTTTCTCCACATGGGACACTCAATCCACAAGATTTACCTTTTCTCCACACTGAATCCATGCATTAGAAAAAGGTCATCTATTGAGGAACAGCCTCTGTAGAAGATTTAGGAGGCACATGGTCCCTAAACCTTCTCTACAACTTCAGTTTGTGTGCACTAAAGCAAAGTCTCCATTAGGACAGCACCACAAAATAAGATTCAGGGTAGAACTTACCCTGGATTATTTGTATTCATTTATTTGTGCCCATTAATTATTCTGTCTATGAAAAATGGCAGCTGAATCGCTGCAGATAAACACCACCAGAACGCAATTCAAGCAGTTGTGGGGTGTTTTTTCTTAATAGATGTGTTTCTGTTTTTCCTTCTCAATTGTTCAAAGCTTCAATGAACAGAATTATACAAATGTGCACCAAACCTCGGAACTAATTTAGTTTAGCAAGTGCTTCACACATCTTCGTTTACTGAACAATGTTACTTTCAAATCATGACAACATTCTTCTTTCCTTGCCTCATGACTAATACAGTGTTATTCAAGCCGCTCCTCTTCAGACACTACAGATCTTTACAAATCTTTTCCCCAGCTTTAGCACCTGATTTCTAATTAAAATCAAACTGAGAAAGTTCCTTCCCCTGATGTAAATCCCACAATGCTAGGCCAGTGACAGGCACAGCTAAAAAAGGCACTGCAAGGTTTTCCTTACACGGCATCCTTTGGAAGAGAAACTTCTTCAAAGAGATAGGTAAAATGAGCTGGGATGAACAGTGCTTGGTTTTGAGCTCTTACACTACTTATTGGATAAATAAATCTCAATGTGATATAGTAAAACCAATTTTTCAGTCTGAGGAAGACTGTTCTTCCCATATATGAGACTTGTCAAATTAATGACTACCAGTGGACTTCCCTAACGCTACATTACTGTCTGTATTTTATTTATATATCGTGCATGTAAATATACATGTGCACACGCACACACACACGCACTGTGTGTACTATATGTCAACAACTAATCAAAAATTGTTTGCCCACAAGCATATGTGAAAAATTCATCTAAATAATTGTACATTTAATTTTTAATGAAATCCCAGTAATCCACTCAATTTACCAAACTCCTACTTCATATGAAAGTGGTGTGCACACAGACCTCTGTCTTACGCAGCATGAGCATACGTACCACTTCAGGCATCCCCAGTCAAGTTTCATTATAATATTTTCTTGATTTGGAGATCACTGCTTTTACTTATGTGCAGAGTGAAGAAGCATATGCTATATGAGTAACCCATAGTGTTTGGCTTAAAGGCAAAATAAGAGTCAGCAATAAATAAACAGTAAAACACAGACTGCTGGTAAACGGAAAGACTCCACAGCCTATTAGGTCTTTGCTGGCTTTAGTTCCCTAATTCTGTAAAGATTTATATTCTTAAGTAACTTTTCTACAAAATAATGTGCTGCAACCGTAGCATCTGTCCTCAGGTAATGTTGTAAATGCATTAATTAACTTTTAACTTCCTTTTTGAGGTATGTGAGTTTTATTATTCTACTCCATAGATGCGAAGGAGAAGACAAAGATATTAGTGATTGATTTGGCAGAGCTCTACAGAAACCAAGGGAAACACATTGCATAGCTGCTTGTAAGAACACACATTCAAGCAGGCACCTGCATTTTGCAGGTGCAAACACCTACAGCCTGTAAATAATAATTCTAAACCACTCGCATACACACCCATCCTGGAGTGTGCATCCAGAAAACTCATTAGAACAAAGACATTAGCAAGCGTGAGCACATACATGGAAGTGCAGGTGTTTGATTATTTCAATCCAAAGCACATGAACAGATGTTTGCATCAAATTTAAATTGTCACCATCCTCAAAACTCTGCAGCTCTGTCATCCCACACTCATTGGTCTGTTTATTTCTCTGATTCCAGAAGGCCTTGTCTCACACTGTTTTTCAGGGTACAGCTTCCACTCATTTTGTCTCCAGCCCCCTATTGAAAGGGAAAACAAGAATTCTCATCCCATGAATCTTTCCATTCTTAGGCAGCCAATCATTCACATTCTCACTAGGTAAATATTTTTTAGTTAAGGTTTTGTTCTCTTTCCCAATGTCTCTGTACATCTCTGTAATGAAGATCTTGGTGTTTTTTACACAGGATCAGTTTCACGATCATAATGCACATCTGAAAACAGATGTGGTAGGACAAGTATCAGAAAGTTGGGCCACACCATTCTAAGATGGGAACAATTGGTTCCATAAGGGCATGTGGCTCCCAAGATTAATGTGCTGTGAAACCACAGACTTTGTCAAGCAGCAAGTGGGAGACACCAGGACACAGGGTTGTGGGATACCATGCACAATGAAGCATTAGGCTTTTCTGAATCCTAGTGCCACAGGAGCATGTCATCAGCCTGGGCTTTACTCTTTTTTTTCTCCTGTTTTCCTTATCTCAGTTTTCATCAGAGTTTACAGCAAAACTCCCTAAAACATTCCCTGATATTTTGGAATTGAGCAGATGCAATTCAAAGTGGTTGCCCTGCTGATTATAAGGGACATCTCATGGACTGGCACAGAGCCTTGTTTTGTTCAGCCATTGCTGTTGTCCTATGGCTCTTTGATTTCCTGCTATAGAGTTGCCCCAGTGCAGAAGTTAGGGTGAATGAGCTACTTCTCTGCAATTCAAACCATGCTTCTGCATATGAAGAGAGGAACATAAACCCACAAAATGGTTTGTTTGTGCAGTGGTCCAGTTACTGGAGGACCAGAGCAGTTGGTACCCCATATGCTACTGAATAGCATTTTAAGTAATGGAAAAGAAACAACTTCAAAGAGAGATTTGGAGAAGGAGGAAAAAATATCTTGTGCTTCACTATCTCTGCTCAGGTGGGATCTCTTGGCCATTCCTCTTCATAATGACAGAAAACATGTTACCATGCCAAAGCCTGCACTCCTTCCTGTCTCCTTTACAGTGCCTGTGCTGAATACCCATGCTCCTGTGAGTCCTTTCAATTCTTTAGAATTTCTCTTCTCAACACACATCAGAAACTGGCAAATGACGTTACTTGCCAGGAGCCAGGCCTTCACCATGTACTTCCCACCATTTCAGATCTATGTACTCTCCTTATATGCCCATGTACTTCTGTGAAAGATATTTTCACAATTCCTTTGCAGAAGACTCTTAGAAAACTTAATAAAGAATGAAAAGAATGGGTGTCCATAGGAATATAGTACATTTCAACAACTCTATGCATTTCCATAGTGAATAATTTGTACCTATAAAACCAGGCAAGGGTTATAGTACGTAAGAAAGTTACTATTTTCTTTCAAACTGTATAAGAAGTATTCATCAATTTTTGAACACGAGGGAATTCCTTGGGCATGTTAAATAATGTCTTATGCTACAGATTCCTTCATTGCAATAGGCAGACAGACAGCTCACCTTTTAAGCTTCATTTCCTTAGGAAATCAAGATAAAAGGAGAGAAAGCAGCCAGTCATAGGAACATAGAATAGTTAGGGTTGGAAAGGACCTGAAGATCATCCAGTTCCAGCACACCTCCCACTAAACCATGCCACCCAAGGCTCTGTCCAACCTGGCCTTGAACACTGCCAGGGATGGAACATTCACAACTTTCCTGGGCAACCCACTCCAGTGTCTCATCACCCTTACAGTAAGGAATTTCTTCCTCATATCCCATCTAAACTTCCCCTGTTTAAGATTGAACCCATTACCCCTTGTCCTATCACTACAGTCCCCAGTGAACAGGCCCTTCCCAGAATCCCTGTAGGCCCCCTTCAGATACTGGAAGGCTGCTATGAGGTCTCTACAGAGCCTTCTCTTCTCCAGGCTGAATAGCCCCAACTTTCTCAGCTTATCTTCATAGAAGCCCTAAATCAATGCTTATGTGCATTGCAGTTTGTCTAAACTGCAAGTCCTTATTAGCTGCAGATCTTGAGTAAATTTGAGTTTTACTTGTGTTTGCTTACAATCCTTGAGAATTTGTTCTGTTTGTGCTCTTGTGGAAACCCTAGTGATTCTCCTGCAGTAACTGTTCTAAATAACCACATTTAACTTATTCTTCTTCTTAGCCTATTCTTTCAAATAGTATCACAAAAAGAAAGTTTCTAGTAAAACAAAAAACACACTGGTAAACAGAAGTACACGTGTCATTCTTATGTATTCCCAAGAGCAAACATAAATGCTGAATGAATTAACAATCAAATGGGATACCCTTTCTTATTGAACATGAAAGGTTAATACAGGTCACGCTGCGCTACTCTTTATATTTTCTTGATGTAAACCAATAAGATATGCTCTACTTTCTATTTTCTTCACTAAAGAGGAATACTTATTAAAATATTTCCACACAGAATCAGGCCCATTTTTTCCAGCCTGGCTGAACTCAGATTTAAACTAAAACATGGAAAAAAACTCCCCACTAATTTACTCACAGCTAAGTTATGGAAGTACTGTTAAGTGACCAGATACACTCTGTGTCTCTTCAGTTAGTCACATTTAAGGCAGAAAGGCCTATTTGTGAACACTATTTGTGCTCTTAATTTCCACACTGCTTCTACTGACAAACTCAATCCGTGTGTGCGATTCCAATTGGGTTGTGAAATTAATATGGCTGTTTGCGTACATCAAGGGCAACCTGCACTCCTTTGAAAGAAAGGGCATTGCAATTATTGGTAGTAAAAAGTCTACAAGCTTATAGTGCCATCTGTACTATCCAACACTTCCACCCATATCTAGTTGTATTGCTAACTTTGCATTTCACAGCCTCTGAAAAAAAAAACAACTACCAAAGAACAACAGGCATGCTTATACAGGCAAAATATTTTGAATCTCACCCCATTAGCCGACACATCTATTTATTCTAATGATTTTTATCTTATTGAGAATTACTCTTCCATAAGCTACTCTATGGAAAATAGATCCAGAGATCTTCATCACAGCAAATAGATGTTCTAAAACCTTTTGCAAAAGAGTTCTTGCAGGCTTATGCAGCTCCTGCTCTGAAGACACCTCCATCAGACCAGCTCCTGCTGCTCTGAGATCAGTTGGGTTTCTCGGGAGGCTAGCAGGGCCTCCACTTTTCCTGGGTGGATAATGTATAAGCATATTGCATACATAAAGTATGCATGTACATGTACAAGGGGGTCTAGCATTTGCAATGGGTCCTGTAATCATTACCTGCAGTATTTGTGAAAGAGAAATTTCTACTGACATTAATGGAAATAACAAAGATTATCAACCCACAACATCTATTACAAAGTTAGCATATTTGACTTCAAATATCAACAAAGAAACAACTTGCTTCATCCTAAAATCATCTTTAAATATTAATCAGTGTCAGTGTCCACATCTGAGGGATAGAAGTGAAGCACACTTCCAGCAGCACAGCGGGATTCTTTTCACACTGGGATTAAAACACAGGGAATCTTCTGAAAAACCAAAAACTTTACCTTCTTCCTTTCCTACAAAGGTAGGGAAAACAAATATTTACCTTCCTGACTTACAGCAAGTTTCAGTTTGGTATTTTGTTCATATGGAAACTACCGGGGCTTTGCCAGCAAAAAGTTTCAGAATATTCTTTTATTTTCACCTCTATTTTTAATTACACCCAGTATCAGTGAAGGGCCAGAAACCGTCACAGACATCCCAATCAACTTGAGGATCCAGTATATGATTAGGCCCCCAGCCTTCGGATTCAGATCAAGGTATCAGACCTTTCAGACACTGCTTATTTTTTTCGGTTCTTTTGCCTTATACCTTAGGTGTAGAATGGACTGAGAGTTCTCTTATTTATCCTTCACAAGATAGATCCTCCTATTACTTGCTTTTCCCAACTATTACAACAGCTTAGTAATGACTTGCCACAACAAGCCCTGGAAATAAAAAATGGACATCAACAGTGAGAATGAGCTGGCCCTTAAGGGTACAAAGCTGTTCTCTTCGTTATCCTCCTAGTAAGGCAGCTATCTACACAACATCCTTCAGCCAGTAAATGCTGAGCAAAGACATCAGATCACTGGGTCCCAGCTCAAAGGGCAGCATTAGGAGTTCAGACAAAGTTTTTTGGATAAACTGGCTTTTCCCTCTAGCCCTTCCTCAGGGTGCCCGATAGCTACACCATTGTGTTACAACAAATAGCAAAGTTTCCGAGGCAAAGAGGGTTGAACAAGGGTTAACATGGTGCATTCTCCTCTTACTAAAATGATGTCATTCCTCCCCCCCCCCCCAAAGTATCTGTTGCTTGGTTGTTTACATACTAAAGTTAATTTAAAATACATATTATAGACCTGCATGATTTAAAATTGAATGGATGCTCATATCTGAAAACATTTATACAAATTTAATTTAAGCCTCCAGTGCTTCGGTGTTATTGAAAAGTATTTGTTTTTAGCCACAAACTACCCATATTTTCTCCAGAAAAACAAAGACAAGAAAACAGAAGTACTGATACACTGCAGAAATTGTCCCAAAGAATTTATAATCCAGTGTAAGTTACACAGTACTGATAAGTAAAGGAAGTTCAACCAGACAGTTTAATCCTCCAATTTCCTGTCTTCTAATCAGCCACTGAGTCCTCTGGCTTTAAATTAGAAACACTCATGGCAATATTCAGGACAGGTGAAGGAAAAGAGTAGAAAACAACTAGGGCAAGTCCTTGTAGGGAAAAGCAGGCCACGTATAGAAAATGAAGATATTATAAAGTATGTATAGCCATGCGCTGAATATGTACATTCAAGTTACGTAGTTACCTATGGAGTTTAGCAACTCTGAGAAAGGATGATTTTATCAAGAGCATTTATGCAGCACTGTATGAACACACGAGAGTTACTGTATAAAACAAAGAAAACCCATTCTGCAATGGTACACTGTTAACACTATTTTTATAGAGGCAGGAGCAAGATAAATATTAATACCTGAATGATTTCTGATATATAGATACTTAAAGTAGGAAGCACAAATTGACAAAGCCACAAATGGTTCCACAGCATGTGGGGATCACCGGGATAAACTTAGGTGAGAGAACATATATGCAAGTATGCAAAGATATGCTCAGGGCTTTAAATAGGAAATATTACTTGCGAGTATTTCATGCTTTGGACTATTTAAGCTTTGACAGCAACAATTAGCTTTCCATATGATGAAATTAAATATTTATTAGATGTGTCATTATCTTTAATCTCATTTACAGTGAGATTTATGGTGAGGATTCCACTAATTTTTAATAGAAGGGAATACTAGTAACATTTTGAATTTTTTCTTTTTACTGCATAAATTACCTGAGCAATTTCAGCTATTCCTTCTGAAAATGGAGCACAGATGTGTGAAAGAAAAGTATTTACCAAGAGCTTAAGGGAAAAAATGATGGCGAGTTAAAAACCTCTCAAGTAACAAAATGACCATTTCACGTCCAGTCCAACTATCTTGAATAAATCAGCTTTTCAATGTATGGCATCTAAGGAATATAAAGGCATATACACTGAACTATGGAGCAAGAACTGGACAGTAAAACTAGAAAACAATTATTTGGGAGAATGACTGAAGACCTGCGTTAGCTGTCGTATTCAGCAACAGCAGTATGCTAACTCGGACATGGAGTCATTTGGAATGGCTCCTAATTTATTAATAAGGCTATTTTCTTCAGATGATTCACAAAGGAAAACAGTTTGAGGTTTGAAACTCTTTGGACTGAGATAGCTCAAACTATGGGGCAAAGTTGGCTCTCAGGCACTCAGGTAAGTAAACCTGGAATCGCTCCACTCCTCTTAACGCAGTGACTCCAGGCTGATGGTGGTGTAAAACCTGAGCAGAATTTGGTCCAAGGTCTTTAGTTTTGTATTGTCATGGAGAATTTTCCTCCAGCTTACACCTTTGCTGCACATATATTTCAATAACCCCATGCAAAGGAATTTTGCAGACAATCCCTTATTAAACATATAGAATAGTCACATCACATTGGCTTGCTACAGCAAATAATTAAAATAATCAGCTTGAGATAAATGTTTATAAGAGTAGCACAGCTGCACATATTTGTTACAAATGCAAGACAGTACTGAAACTTTTCTATGACTAACCCTTTAGTGTCTCTATGACAGCAGTAAATTTGATAAAGAAGTGCCAATGATTAAGAAATAATGATCATATTTCCAACAAAATAAATCAGCTCCTATCTTCAGGCCGCTACACCCGTTAAAGTATTTGCTATTACATATATATTAAAGATATATAATTCCTTCTCACACAAATTTACAGCATTGTGGAGGAAGTTTTCTGCTAAAATCTCACATTGCAATATAGCCAAAATAACTGTTGCTGCACTTACTTGATTAAAGCATAAGAAAAAATAGATTTGGGTGTCAAAAGATTGCCTGAAAACTGTGGTGACAGATGCAATTATTGCCAAAATGTACAAATACTGCAGGTTCTACTGAAAGAGTTTGAAACATTTCTAACTGTCTACAAGAAAGATAAATAACATTTTTCTTTTACTTTGACCTCGCACTATTTTGGCAAGTAAGATAAAATATATTAGCCATTCCATCAGATGGCTGGAGAGAAAAACTAGCTGCTATGAGGGAAACTGAATTAAAGGAGCATTAATAAAGATTATCTACGAAAGAAAATAAGGTCAAAATTAGAACTCTGCATTTTAAAGGCACCTTTCAAAAATGAGAGCTGCTTTGCCCAATGCTAAAATCCATTCATTTTCCTAATCATGCAATCACGCAATCTCCATTATCTCCAGCTAGCTATAAACATGCTATAGACTGGAGTGAAAGAGGGAGAGTGTGAGGTTGAGAGACAGAGAGAGAAAGAAAGAGAGAGATTACTACCCCCAGCCTTTTATAAAGCCGTTTCTTTCATTATAACAGGTCTTTTCATCAGAATGACACAGAACCTTTAAATTTGGGCATAATACTCCAGTACAGTACCCAGCTAGAGCTCAAAATGGATTTCAAACCTGCTCCAGAAAGAAAACAATCTCCCTCGTTTGATGCACAAATTGTTTATGATTCATTAAAAAGCAAAATTGCATATCACAGTGCTGGCAGCTGAGTCCATATGGGTGCAAGGGGTATTCACTCATCTCTTTGTATGCTGGCAGTACCAAACCGAAGTTTAGCACTGTGCAGCTGAGATTTTGTGCAGCCAGACGATGCATGAGGTAATTTTAAAAGCTTTTCTTGTTGTTGTTGTCGTCTTTAAAACATTAAAATTTGCTCTCTAGCTTACTTTTGATTAAAAGAATGTGGTAAATGTGATGGAGTTTAGGAAGTAAAAAGAAATAGAGATATCTACTTTGTGTTGTATGGTTTAGATGCACAGACTGTATGAAAAACTGCTTCTTAGTCCATCAATAATTGAAAGTTTGTATGAAAATTATTTGCAATTAACACATCTATTGTAAAGATCTTGAATTATTCATTTCAGTTAAAAATACCATCTCTTTCAGCTAGCACAACTTCTACAAAACAAGGCTATTTTAGTGAGGTGGTTTTTTTTTTGTTCTCTTAGAAAATAAATGGTGTGACGTTCAAGTTTAAGGAGAACTTTCTGCAATGTTTAATCTAAACAACAGCATGTGTGGTTATAAAACTGTTTATTTTTAGGCAAGTGCATTACTAAATGTTTCCAGCATTATTACATATTATATTCACAGTACTAAAACATGTGTGAAATAGATGTGACTGAAATGAAACTTCCTCGGACACTTTCTACAGGGTGTAAATAGCTGCTAAGTAACATTTGAGGATACTTATGAAATAATAAACCATGGACGTACCTCATCATAAAAGCAGCTGATAGACAATAAAAGAGAAGTGGTAATAAAATACACAAATGGAGTAGAATAAGACAAAAAAAAAATCACAGCATGCTCTAAATCATGTGGTTAAAACAGGTACTTGAAAACTTTGCTTTGAAAATGATAACAAAGAATCAATAGCCTTATTTACAGGGGTTTAACAAGCTAGAAAAAAAAGTCACATGAATAATCAACAGTTTATGTGCATGCAAATACCCCTTCCCCCTCCAACTTCCCTGGCAGAAAGTCTAATTGGAAAATCAGTACTATAAGTAAAGTGGTTAGACTTCCCTATTGCCATTAACCAAAAGCTGCATGTTACATTTCACTGGCAACCGCTGGCAAACCTCTAATAGACGGTTAAAAAAAATTAAGAGTTTAGACAAAACAAAACGGATAAACCCCGAGCCCAAACACCTTTAAATACAAGCCACATGATATACACAATGGCCACCACCAAGCTGCAGAATAAAAACCTTCCGGATCTCACTTTTAAAAGTCTTTCAAGTCCTCAGAGGTCTTAAACTTTCCAAATGATACCAAAATTGGTCCGGGGCGGCGAAGGGGAGGGAAAGCCCCCGTCTTGTTTCAGCGTATCATACAATGAAAGTGATCATGCCTTGTTTTGTAATTCCACTCGCCAGTCCTTTTTTAACTGATATCTATGTGAAATGAGCTGAGGTTCACGGTCCAGTTAGGAGCGGATAATACATTCATTGTCCTGGCAGCAAACTTTTCCTCTCACTGGAAGAATTCACGCTTGCCACAAGAATAATAATTACAGAAAACTAAAAATGCGCTGCTAACGAATTAATCCCTAACGGACAACACGCTAACGAGGGCAGTAATGATTTGAGGACTCTCTTCCTCACAACAGGACTTGCATCTTCTGCCACAATGGGCTATTGTGCATCCTCCTAACTCACTATACCTCTTATAGATTCAAGATGTCAAAGGTTGTCTGGCCCGGCTGACCATGACATGCTAGTTAACTCGTTCTACGGAGCACGTTGGGACTTTTAGGGAAACTTTAATTGCGCCCAAAAGCAGCTAGAGCCAGACTCTGCGGGATCTGTAACACATGGCTCCAGGTCAGCACAACCCGGTAACCTGTTCTAACGTAAACAAGCGGAGGGAAAAACTTAGCTCGGGGTCTCCGAGGAAAGGCAGCACCTCACAAAACACGCTCCTCACACACGTGATGATTTTACACCACGACAGTCCCGCACCGGTCCAGGCTTTGACAGGAAAGCAACTTGCTTTGTAACGGACTGAACTTTCCACCTCCCCTCTTTACAAAATACCGCATGGGAAAAAACGCACACGCACACGAACGCTTGGAAGCAGCAGATAAAGTAAAACAAACTGAGCATTAAGCAGCCGACTGAGACAAGTTTCTCTGCACAAGGCTTTGCAAAACTACTTCTTTACGTAGGGCTTTTTTTTTTCTTTTCCCCCTTTAGGAGAATTGAAAAAGCTTCCCTCTGGAAACTGTAGTGCACATTAACGGTCTCCTGTTACACAGAGGAAAGCACACAAGTGGGACAAGTGTGAGGCTGCTCTACTGAAGAGTGTGAAAAAAATCAAATGTTAATTTGATAAATGTGAGGTCTGGGACATTTTGTCAAAGAGGGAGGGAAAGTAGAAAAGGGAGGAAAAAAAAAAAAAAGAAAAAAAAAAAGGCAGCCCTGCTGCCAACTCACCATCCACCAAGTTCTGGCCGAGATGTCGTAGCAGAGCTGCCATTTGATGGAGCCGTCGGAGGTTTTCCCTGCCATTATGCTGTCAGCAAGCTTCATCTGATGCTAACTCACGGGAGATAAGACACCTAATTGAGAAAACATTTGCACTGGCATGTTGGGCAACATGTAGCCCGGTCCATACCATATGGAATCATGGGTAAAAAAAAAAAATCTCCTTGACAATGAACCAATCTCTCACAGACCCAGTGGCAAGGTGAAGTGGAGATGAAAAGTCATCTGCTCCTAAGCACTGTCTTCTCCTCTCTCTCTCTCTCTCCCTGTCTCTCCCCCTCTCCCTCTCTCACACTCCTCTTTCCTTTTTTTTTCTCTAAATAAGAACCCACTGCTCAACATCAAAGAGAGGCGGTCAAAATTAGGGGCTTCATCACTCAGATGATTTTGGTCTGCAAGGTTTTTCTTTCCTTTCCTCTCCTTTTTTGCCTTTTTAAGAAGAATAAAGAGATTTAATAGGACAAAGGCAGGTAGTGGACTGCGGAGGGAGATCGCCACAGGCTATTAGCCTAAAATTTCTGCTTGACAGATGGAACTGCTTAGAGACTATCATGCAATGTTTTGGGTGGGTTTTTTTTGTGTTTTTTAAAAAGAGACTTCCAGTCTGATTCAGTATCTGTTTATCGCAGCTACTTCTCTCATGTACGTGACCAAGGGGGGGAGGAAAAAGACTGAGCAAAAAAAAAAAAAACCGCTTTTTTCTTTCTTTCTTTCTTTCATAATTGTGCATCTGATCATTTAAGCAGTAAAGGGCAAAGCAAAAAGTATAAACTGCTCAAGTTCATTCCTCTATTCAGTGACAGCGGCTTTCTGAAGGAATGAAATGCCCTGTCATATTTTTTTTGAGACCTCAAAGTTTTGGCTTTTTGCTCCTTCTTGATTTTAGATACCAGATCTTACTGTTTAAATGAATGACTTCCCATAGGAAGGTTCAAATGGCTGAAGTGCTCCCAAAGAACAGAACAATTCCCTCTTTGTATTTTTAATACAGTTTTGCTACCATATTTTTTAAAGCTGGCTTTTAATGTTGCACTTCCTACCACCATCAGGTGATACCCAGCAAATCCTCACAGGGGGTTGCTTCTCCCTCCTGCAAAACTTCTCTGCAACATTCAGAATTTAGGTGTGGAATTGACAGATGACTTGGAATAAACACAACTCTAAAGCAAACAGTTTGGAAAAGTTATAGAATCCTGCTATTGTCCACTATTAAAATATTTTCCCAGAAAATAAAGTAAAATATAATCAGACATTTTCCAATCTCTATTTCCCACTTCTAGTGTGCTATATATGCAACGAAAGTATTATTTTTATGACAGCTGACTATCAAACAGGCAGGGAATGCTTCCCATTTAAATCACCCTGTTGTATCACATGTGCAACGGTTGCTTCCTTGTGGCCACCACCATGTCAGGACAGGCACTTGGATCTATACAGTGGTGCCTTCCCTCAAGTGCTCGCAAAAATGAACTTTTGAAGCTGCAGAGGGACTCTCAGGAATACACCTTAGGTCCATCGAGCTATGGCTGATACAACTCAAAACAGCCACATTCTGCAAATCTTTTCATGATTTGGACGAAAGAGGAAAACATTAAAATATCCACTCAATTTTAAACAATATCCACTTCTGTTTGTATCAAAGACTGGAGCTTGTGGGCGCACAATTCTCCGTTTGACTGTTTTGTGTACTAACTATTCTTTAACTATTTGGCTACGGTAAAATGATCATTCCGGGCTGCACAGATTACAGAACTGCCATTCAGTACAGGACACAACTAACTTTCACTGAGCTCCATTAATACCTTCAGATTGCTGTGATGTGAGAGATAATAAATGATTTAGAGTAAATACAAACTGCTGATGTAACATGAAGGGGTTAGTCCTTTTTTTTTTTAACCCAGCCTTAATCTGGACTGCACAAAAAAAACATTAGCGCATGAGCTATGCAACTTCTTAGCACCCCAGTTTGTCTTTTTTTGCTCCAGATAGCAGGTACAATCCTCCTGCCACGTACACGAAAGGGTCTGGCTAGCATAGGAAGTGTTAAGTTTTAGTCTGAGTCCAGGGAAAAAAAAACCAAATCATGGACACAGTGCCAGGAACTGTCCTTGCTTCTGGCTGGCCAAAGCATTTATAGTCTTCTGTTACTGCATGTTTGTTAACACTACCTGTCCTTTCTGTTCCTTGCTGCTCATTGAAATACCCCTCCCTCCAAATAATCACACTAAACATAAAGTAAAATGCTTAAGTAACAATCAGCCTTTGAATTGGTGTCAGATTCAATTTTCTGCTGCTCTCTCGGCTTCTACCTCTCAACCCAAACAACTCATCCACCCCACTTATTATTTATTTAGTATTTCAAACCCAGTTGTGCTGTATGCCATTCCAGTCCAGTTCTGATAAATCTCTCTTTGGTCCATACGGTTTTTCATCGCCTGATGTACTTATACATCTACTGACAAACTCTCATGATTGCTGTGTTAACCACTGCTTTCAGAGTGCTTAGATCATCCTCTACCAATATAAAACTTCCCAATATTAATTATAAACACACTGAATAAATATACTGTTAGAAGAGCATACGCTTTCCAGCTTATGAATGACAGAAGCATGAAACCATTTCCTTCCTGAGAGTATAGTAGTTCTGTGCAAAGAAATGAGGAGTGCTGTTGGTTAACAGCGTTTTAAATTTGCAACAATTAGGTGCAGTTAACTTTGCCATTGTTCTTTCTGATGCTGGGGCTGGTGGGTTCTTACCCGTGGAGCAATTATTCCTTTCATAAGCGGCTGTTGTTAATAGCATTAAAACAAGATTAAATACAACATGTTAAATTTTGCAATTATTGTGGAAAATAAAATTATTTGGTGAGCATAATGGGGAGCAAATCAAGCATTTAACATGATCCAGGAAATGCTACTCCAAACAATTGCATTTGTTTTATGCAATTTTTCCCCTTTGATTGCTGACAGATGCCGTTTTGGAAACAAACATCTAAGTAGTTTTCCTTCAATCAGGAAAAAAACCACACACCAGAAAATGGCTACATGTTTTGAATTTAACTCTTGTCAATCAGCATTCTGCACAACACTCCCTGTGAATAGTACTGGGACAAAATGATGCCTTCCAAAGACTAATAAGCCACAAAGATGTTTGCTTCTAAATCAGATCTGTTCCTAAGAAAGAAAACCAGCACAGACATATGTACAGACACAGCTGCAGAATAAAAATGTTTGTAATATGAGTGATATTTCAAGTTGGAAGTAAGTTAGGTGTATGTGTTTGTGGGCTACAGGAGAAGAGATTTGTTTTCTGACATCTTTAGGCCTCAAGCAATGGATCCAAGTGCTTGCCAGTTGCCTTCTGACTTCCTACTAGAAAAGTGGCCAAGTACCCACAAATAATTTGCTTAATTGTTGAGCAGAGTTACCTGCTGCAGCAGAAATAGTATGAACATCTCCCTCTGTACCTTCCCTCAGCAGCATATTCAGATGAGGATATTGTTTGCTACCAAGTGCACAAACCCAGGAATGAATGCTAAAAAAGGCTGATAAAGTGTATTAATTCAGATGACTGTATCAAGCTGGCATTTTACAGTCTACTGGAAACTGAATGCATGAGAGCATTTAGAAATGTTGGCATAGAGGGTGGTTTCTCCAAATGTTGGCTTCTACTTTACATGTTGGTAAAAGAAACACAGCAGAACTGCAGGCAGCTCCCACTGCTAGATGTGTTTTTAAGATCTTAGTACTCTTTACTAGACCATCTATTAATTGCATGGTATCCATTACTCATTAACTCTTTATTCTCTTCACTTCCCCTGTTTGTTCAGTTGCAATTGCTCAGAAGCTTTTCAGCTTGTGATTTTAGACCTGTTCCTAATCTGGAAGGCGTTTTCCTTGGGAAGCCTGAACTTAGATGTGTTAGGAAGAGGATTTCCTTATCTTGAATATCGACAATTACTTCAAGAGCCACATGAGAGCAGGCAGTTGATTTTTGGACAGCCTCTGAACTTATGCAAAGTTGCTGACAACGAGTGTGTTCTAGCTTTTGAAAATCCTATAATCCTGGCTTCAATCAAGAGGATCTGCTGTTGCTGAAGGCGTAAACAAGGAGAGAAGTAGCATGTGACCACTGCTCCTGCACCTTGAAATGACTTCTGAGCCAAAATAAGTGCAACAGTAAAGCTTCTGCTAGATACTCAAAATGACACACATTTTGGATGATCGTGGTGAGGGTCCTGCAGGAAAGTTGTCTTTGGACTCTGCCTTTTCCCCTGTAGCTGTGTTGTGTATATTTCTCCCCAATCCCCTCTCACTCCTCTGATTTTCTTCTTGCCATCTGTATTCCCCCTTTTGCCTCATCTGAAACAAGCATCAAGATCTTGTTTCTGACAGAACGGTCTGTCAATATGGAAACACACTGACATCACAGACAGTGCTGTGACTTCATGTCTGAAGGAAACAGGAGGAACAGATGAAAGGAGTGAAGGGAATGGAATGACACATGCAAACATTATTTAAAAAATAAGTAAAAATTCTTCTTTATCAATCCAAAACGTAAAGGGACATGAAACAGATTTATTCTTAAGTCTAAATATAACCAACTATTTTCTAATCTGCGACCATAACTAAGCACATTTCAACATGCTCTTCATCCAAGAGAGGTAACTCTCCCTTAAGAGTGTGTGGCAGCCAACATGACCTCTTGAAGAAGACTAAATGGTGACTAATATCAAGCATAGTGCTCATGTTTGGTAGAAGCCTTTAGAGCGAAATAAGGACTGCTGCCCCTGGACTAATCTAAAGCATCTGAGTAAATGCAAATTCATAGAATTACAAATAAAAGTATTGATCAAAACCACAAACTCAGCTTTGATGCAGACAGATCAAAGGTGTTATTACCTCACTGAGGTGGGGTACAAATTGTACCCAAAAAATATACTTATTACATAGGACTGGAATACCACTTGACTTTCAATTTTTTCTACCTAGAATGAAATATTAACAAAAGTGTCCAATTATTATTTATATTACTAGCTTATTTTTGTATAAGAATTTGGGAGGAGTTAGAAGCCCTGCATTTCTTTATTATTTATGCATTTAGCTCTGACATTAGACGGCACCCAGAAGATACTGCTTTCCTGCCACCTCCAGAGCCACTGCAATAAAGAAATTCATAACTACTAGGAGAGGAGCTAAAGAAAACTAAAAGGTTAATATATTCTAACTAGATGTTGGGTATAGAATGTCAGATCTGTCAAATTTCATTACAGTTTGCTGCTCAATGAAAAAGATTTGATTTCTTTTGCCACTGTCCTACTATGTTCAAGTCACACAGTGCCAGCAGCAACCAGCCAACGACCACAGGCTGGCACTGAGCGGGCCCGAGTGGGAAGCCAGCCGCAAGGACCATCTGTTTCCGATTTCTAGTGAAGCCAAGATGTGCAGTGAAGTGCATTCCATTCACCCAGCCAGCCTTCTCCCTGCTCAAGTTATTAGTGTTACAAGTGAAATTATCTTTTCCAAACAGCAGGGGAGCTATAATCCTTATGGAACAAGACTTTAAAAAAGGAGAAAAAAAAAAAAAAAAAAAGAGGGGAAAAAAAAAAGGACAGAAAAACAGTCCCCCAACACCCACCCCCTGCAAAACATCTTTTGTTAAAGTTGTCGATGACACTGTTTGTAAATTTAATTGCCATGTTCACGGGTTTTATAATTTTAAAGGATGTTTGATTAAGAACTATATCCTCCAAGTGAAAAATGTGCACGTCAGTTCATGGGATCTAATGCAATAAACCATTCAAATATATTTAGAGTGTTATTTATGAATAAAGTTAAAAATGACAAGATGAATGCTCATTTAAGTGTCTCTAACATTTAGTGCCTTGAAAAACATCATAGGTTTTAAAGTATAATTTAAAGTGAGAATGCATAAACAGTGCTAATTACATGCTACTTACATTGTTTCAATATGTAATGCATATGTTTAACCTCTCCCAGAAAGGATTGGTCTTGGCACAGCAATTGTGGGGATTTAAGGATATGCTAAACTGATAACTGCAGAATGAGCTCTGACATAGGATATTGGTCTCCTCCTGTTACCTAAATGCCAGGTGAAACCAAAGGATTTATAGAAGGGTGGGTGGAAAGGG
>JANRGW010033120.1:0-11968 GCA_024733675.1 Psilopsiagon aymara
CTTCTCTGGGCACCCTGTGCCAGCGCTCAGCACCCTCACAGGGAAGAGCTTCTGCCCAAGAGCTCATCTCAGTCTCCAAAGGACAGGGAAGGAAAACCAAAAGAAGAACAACAAGTATCTGATACACGAGAGAGGCGATCCAAGATTCTCCTTGCACTAAATGCTGACCAACCACATTATCCCAAAGAGCCGTTTCTGAGCAAGGACTGAATTACCAGAACCTAAAAAATTCAATTTCCAGGTCTCAACCTGCACTCTTAAAATTGAATTTTATCCAAGGCAAGAGACCACTGCCAGCAGAGAAATACATATGTCCCAAGAACACGGGAAGAAGGAAGGGATGCACCTGAACAGCTCTCCCTTGCTAGATCCAGAAGGCTCCTGCGCTCTCCTTTCCTTTCCTACCACACTCCACATGCACTGGATAAGCCCATCCAGTTTTGCGAGATGTATTGCTTAATTAATAACTTTGATGTTGGCAATTAAGGTGCGTTTGAAAGAAGATAATGAATATTTTTTCACATGAAAGCACCACCTTTTTTTGTCTGGCAAACCTCGAAGCAAACTCTAATTGATAGTTTGGGTTAATGTGGAATATTCCTGCGGCAGTTACAGGGTTTATTGCTCGATGGTACTGCACTTTGCACAAGAAATATCTTCATTATCATAAATTCCTTTGGTAGCAGGGTGAGAACGGGAATAAGCATCAGCTTCTCCAGAGCTGGAATCTCAGCACTGCAGGTCTGCTTGTACCCGACACAGAGAAGGCAGAAAGCAGATCTTTCTACGCACAAGAGAGAGAAACTGAGGCAGAGCATGCACATGATTTATCATGTTCTTGTGAGGAGCTGAGGTTCAAACCCTCCCAAAAGTACCTTCAGACCACCCTTTGCCTGAGGGATGCCCAAGGAACAACACTTTGCCCATGAGGTGAGGAGCTGCAGTGCTCACTAGGGCGCTGTTCAATCTGTCCCAGCTCCATCCCAAAGGCAAAGCAACATGATTTTAGCTCCAGGATATGGACAGCTATTCCCTGGACTGGAAATGCTACCTGAACCAGCTTTTCCAGCTCCAGGAAAGAGCCTGTGAGGAAGCAGAGTAGTACCGACTTCCACCTTACCCCAGCACACATCCTGGGGCCACCATGACCATTGACTGGCTCACAGGTCTCCAAAAGCATCACCTATCCTGTCTCCACAGTAGGCCAAGGTACACCAAGAGCTACTATTCGTGGCATCAAACATGAGCTTTCCCTGCCCTTAGAAACCCACCATTTTTCAGACCAAACCTACAGCACACTTCACTACCTGGCTCTCCCATAGCTGCAACATGGGGCCAGACCTGATTTCTATTTTATCCATGGTTCCCACATGTAAAATGGGAAAGCTGCTCTGCAGAACAGCAGAGAAGCCAGGTGGGAAGCCAGCTCTTAAGCCAGAAACCTGCCAAGGGTTCCTGACCCTAACCCCTAGGCCCGCCTTCCAAGAGGGAACAAAGGACCACATGGTTCCCACTGAGTCATTAGATAGGGATGCTGTGATACCCCATCACCACCATGGCCATTTGGCAGTGCCTCTTCTGAGGCCACTAATGAGTTCCTACCATGTTCTTAGCCACGATCAAACCACTTGATAATTAGGAAATGCCTTGCCCAGATCCAACAGAATAGATCCAGTAGAAGTTGGATGATGATTAAATGAGAAGACATTTGCTAAAGTTGAACTGTTCAGAGTCTCAGGGCTTAGATGTGGCATCAAACATTTCCCAGAGCCCCTTCTGTGCTGCCACCAAGCCCCATTCTTGAGTTAAAGCTCTTAACCTGCACATCCAGCACTGTACATTCATCACATCCCTGGCTTAGAAAGAGGATTTACTGCTCAACAGTCTGTGCTCTAACCACAGAATGGTTTGGGTTGGAAAGGATCTTAAAGCTCATCTACTTCTAACCCCCTGCCATGGGAAGGGATGCTGAGGAAGCAAAGCACTTGCTCTGTCGAACACCGACAGAGCTCCACGTTAACCTGCCCAGCCTAAGTACTGTGAAGGAGCTTTAACTTGAGGTGCACAACGCCGCGCAACAACTCAGACCCTCTCTAAAGTAACTCTCGGAGGAAATGCCAAACTTCACTTTATTAGCACTTAAACAAATTTAATGCTATCTATAGCCGCAGCTCTAACTATAGCTGCAGCTGAGCAGCCCTGCAGAGCTGCATTTTAAGACATTCCTTAACTAGAAACAATTTGCATCCAGCTGCGTAAGGTGCTGCTTCTTACCAGGAACAGAAAGGCAATTTGCACATTTCCCCTCCTCGTGCTGTTTAATTTCCTCTGAGGTTAAGAGCCTCACCTGGCCATTAATGTAATGATACTGCTATGTTTGCAGAATTCCTGGAGACCATGACCATTAGAGCAGCTGTGCCACAAGTACAACTTCCCATAGCTCTGTCCCACACCTCTGCTCTGCACAGTTTAAGGACCGTGACATAATCCCACTGTACTCCTGCTGGCAAATAAGCCTGTCACACATAGACCACAGCAACCCACGTCTCTCCACGACCTCAACCACTGTAGCCTGCACCGAAGGCAGCCGATGCATCCACATGTCCACTGCCCATCCCGGGAAGGATGACTTCCTTTCCATATTACACTGGCTGCAGCAGCAGCAGCTCAACTCTGATTTTTCCACAGTGAATTGGGCCCTAATTACTGAACAGTTTGTGAACAACTGCCCTTAAAATGTTAACAGCTGAAATGATGATAACAATAATTCCATTTGCAGTTATAATGGCCCCTCATTAGAGCCGCTTAATTAAATATTTTCCAAAACTATCCCTGAAAAAGACCCTGCTCTCTCAACTGGAAACACAGAATCCAAAGCAGCCGCAAGGAAACGGTGGCTTCTTCCAGTTGAAGTATTTCCTCTGGCCAACTAGGAGGAGTGGCCTCACACACGTCCCTAACATGGTAGAATTTGCCATCATTAATCCGTTCATTCAATAGGAAAAGATGCTGCAGGTCTTTGTGAGCAATGCTCCCCTGGGAGCACTGTGCCATAAATTAGAAACGCTTAAATCCTTTACACTTGTTTAGCCTTTATGTTATCTCGCCACTCTGAGCACCAAATGCCTTTGTAAGATGAAGCAATAATTTAGCATTCTTTCACAGCTGAGTCAAAAGAACAAATGTGCTTCCTTCAACATAAGCACAGCGGGATAAAGGCAGAGATTTCTTTTATACCAATGCTTATGGTATAAGCAATGCTACAAGCACACAGTGTCCCACCTTCCTGGCTCCCCACCATCCTGCCTGCACCTTTGCAGAGCCACATCTAATCCTCTTAAGCACAAGTAAGATGTAGAAGGAACTACCTTCCACCCCACGCAAGCAAGACTAAATAGATCTAATGCAACACATTGCCTTTTGTTACCTAAATAAGACTTATTGGCAAACCATGATTGGTTTACTCAACACAACCAGCTGTTTACAAGCAGAGAGTTGGCCTAGGAAAGCAAACACTCACAATCTCGCCATTCATTGCTAAAATACCAAGTCCCACTGATGCAAATCAGACAGTTGCCAATAGACACATACCAAAAGGCACTTCAGCAATGCCTTACGGCTTACACTGGGTTGCTGACTTCTGTCAAGCATAGAAGAGAGAAGATCAGGATTATTTTTCATACTTGTGACCAAACATCTGCTTTCAGGGCTGAACAGGGCTGGAGTCTGACCTGGCGAATGTGCAGACAGCATCACATGCATTGAACTTTGCTGGGTCAATGCAGTTGCCAATTTAACAGGGCCACGAGAGAAGAGCTCTGCCTCCTGGACAGGAGCATCCCTGGCACACACTGCTGGCCAAGACTTCACCTTAGTGCTCCGGCAGCAAAATCCAGGTTCAGGGTGCTGGCAGACTCCAGGATGACACATACACCCTTTCTTCCTCCTTTTAGCAGTGCACTGATGCGTGCCAGGGCATGTAATGAGCTGGGGAGATGGCTTAACAGAAGGACGCAGCAGGAGTCTATGGAGAGCTAATACTGCTCGGGCTCCTGAGGAGAGAGAGGCACAGGCTGGGGGAGGAGAAAACTCTACCGTTTGACTCAATTGTGGGATGCAATCCTTGGGCATTTTGGTTCTAAAGTCACCATATTTCCAAACCTGCACAATATAAGGGGCAAACTCGAGTGAGAACTGCCCACGTTCTGCACCTTCAGTAGCCTGCAGCTGTTAGTGAAAGAATTCACCCTGCTGCTCCTTTTTGGGGGGAACTGAGCCCCAAGTGTACAGCACATGAGGTAGGTGCAGTCGTATTTCATCACTGCAGATGCCAGAATCATGATGTCTTCCTGGGCAATTGATGATGTTCCCCATTCTTGCATTCCTTCAGCTCTTTGCAAAGCTGCTGCTAAAACCCATTTTTATGAATGAATGCTTTCCAAAGTGCTATAGATTGCAGCACGCTTAAAGCATCCATTGAATCCTCGGATAAGCACTTGGAGGCAATATGCAAAGCACACTATAATCCCTGAAGGGGATTACACCTTTACAGCCTGACTCAAACCAAGTTTCCAACTCGATTACGTACCACAAAAAGGTCCATCCTGCTCTACTAATCCAAGAGAAAAAAGAAACACACAACAGAGCAGCTCGGACAGGTCTGAATGCATTTCTATTTCTTTTCCAAATACAAAATATTTAGGGCCTTTCTGCCGCTTCTATGAGAATAAGCAATAACCAACTGCAACTTCTCACGTCCTAGCTGTGTTATCTTGAATTCCAATTAAAGCTATTTTAATCCTGAAAAATTGTCAAAGCCCCAGCATAAACTGCCCTGAAAGCACAAAAACATCTGGTTGGGAATTAAAGCGGATGGATATAAAGCCAAAGGCAAGAAGACCTTCGCTGTGATTTTCTTTTGGTGAGGTGCGCATTGAAAGCCTTCACTGAAACCAGCATGAACTTCCTGAAGTACAACAAGAAACAGAGCCATGAGCCAGAGATCCAAAAGCGAGTCTGGGGTGAACCCCCTGCAGTCCTGGATCCAACAACACAAGAGGGACACGGAGGTGCTGAGTCCAGAGGAGGCCACAGAGATGCTGCAAGGGCTGGAGCAGCTCTGCTCTGGAGCCAGGCTGAGAGAGCGGGGCTGGTTAGAGTGGAAGGTGTCCCTGGAAGTTCGGAACTGGATGAGCTTTAAGGTCCCTTCCAACACAAACCGTTCCATGATTGTATCAAACGCATCTGCAGGCACTGTCCAATGCACACCACAAAGCCCACAGATACGGGAAGGGGTCCTACAGGACTGCACGAGCCAGCAGCTGTTAACGCCTCCCCTGCATCTGAGGCACAAAGCCATGCACAAGCACTAACCGCATCTGAGCAGCGCTGCTTCTCCAGCAAACTCTGTCAGGCAAACATCTGTCAGAACGTCGCAGTTGTTTAATCACATAAAATGTTTCCTCTTCATTTTTGGCACCTTACCCTGAAATAGTCTATCACAAGATGTCTCTGTCGCATGCTCTATCAGCATCACGCAAAAGAAAAGCAGTTTATAAATAAAGGAGGCACAGTTTGAGCCCGATATTAGATTTCCATGTGCTTCCTAGGAGCCAAACATACGTAACAGCAGGGTAATTGCAAATAAAGCATGAACATATGCATGGTCATGGGAAAGAACCCCCAAGCAACTCTGCAGCGCACTTTAATTTCCTCAAACATTATCTTTCTAATGAACTGAGAGCATGATGGATGCTCACCTTCCTCTGCCCAGCCACGTCAGGACTGCTTCAACTCCTGTCTGCTGTTGACTGTTTCTGGCTACCTCAACATCAATCTTTTCAAAAGAGTACTTATTCAATATCGATCTTAGCAGAGCAAAAAAAAATGCAGAAGGGAGAAACACATCCCCCCAAATTACTACTGCAGCTTTTCACCTCCAACTCAAGAATATATCTCTGAGAGATTATATATATTGAAGATCCTGCCAAGTAGCATTTGCATGAAGATGCACTGGGGTAAACCAGCAGCAAAGCAGTGAACAATTCCCCTGCTCCTACGACTCCAATGCAGAGCTTGAGAAAGGAAACCACAGAAAAGCTCCATCTCAATAGCACTGATAAAGGAAACAGCAGAAACACCCACTCCAAGCAGTGTCAGTAACGCACCAGCAACCTCTTTGAGAAGTCACCTCCTCCTTAAAATGAGAGAAGTTTAATCGGAGGTTGACAGTGGGACACGGGGAGGAAGAGCTGGTTCCACCCAGGGAGGTTGGTTTGGTTTTCCAAGGAGCACCTCTCTGTCAAAGCCGCCTTCTCCCAGCTCCCACCCATCCCAACTGCAGCCACAACCATCAGGAGGCAGCTTCAAAATAACTGCAAAGCAAACTGATCCCAGTATTTCCTTCCTCCCTTGTTAAAGCCCTCCTGGAATCCACCAAACCGGTGGGAGGGAACAAGGAGAAGAGCAACAACGGGCCAAGCTCTCCTCATTGTGCAGCCCTTGCCATTCTCCCAGCTCTCTGGACACGCTCCCTGCATCCTCACAGGCACAGAATAACTCGGGATGTTGGTCATTCCAGCAATGCAGCGCATTCGTCCTCCAGGTCCATCACATGCCTGTGACCCCCTGCCCACCCTGCACTCCCCTTGCCCTGCACACACACCTCTCTCCCAGGCTCACAGCGCCTGTCTCTCCAGCTGCCTTCCCATCTGTCTCCCCATCTTCCCTTCACCTCTATACACTCATCAAACGTGCTTTTAACAACCCACCGGAGACCCCTGCAGCCAGGCTCTATCAAAGGTTTGCTGATTCTTTCTGCATCACATTTAAAGAACAGCCTTTCCTTCGCAGCCACATGCAGCAGCTCCCACCCAGGGACCACTCGTCTCACAACTCAATTACAGCACGTTCCTTGACCTTGACAAAGGCATCCTGCCCTGCTGATACCCACTCAGAAAGCCGAGGGGAAAGGTCCTTCTCCTAGCCAGCAACTTCATCTGTGCCTCCATCCATGTATTCCTCCATCCCTACTTCTCCACCAAACCAGCTGTTTGGCTTCAGATCCAGGGCCTTTTCCAGACTTTTCTGACTGCCACCTCCCAGTCCTGCCAGGAAGAGCTGACTCCCACCTCTAATCTACTCACAACATCCAGAAGCCAAGAAAGCCTGGCTTCATAGAATCCCTGCCTGGTTTGTGTTGGAAGAGACCTTAAAGCTCACCCGGTTCCATCCTCCTGCCACAGGCAGGGACACCTTCTATTAGAGCTGCTTGCTCCAAGCTCTGTTCAACCTGGACTTGAGCACTGCCGGGGATTTGATTCTTATGAGAGCCAACATCAGGGCTTTCTCCCATATCAAGCCCCTCCATAACAAGAACACTTGTAAGAGTGCTTTGATGTGTCTACAAGCACCTCCATGTCATACCCTTCCAAAAGCAATGGGAAGAACAGCTGGATCCCAAGACTCCACTACTTTTTTAACAGTAAAATACACATGCTGGCATAGAAATCTGGAAGCCCCCAATCCCAACAGCTCGCTTAGGATGCGGCGGGTGAGCCACACTCAACAGCAGTGACTGATCACGACCTGTGGTACACTGGGAACATCAGTGTCTGAATCAGCCCATGGGTCTGCTTAATTACAGCAGAAAGGCTCACATATTATTCCTTTTCAAATGTACCTTTTCCCCTTTTGTAGGCTTTTCACCTTAAAACATTAGTATAAGCGGGTTAACATCCATGAAGAATAGGCAGTTAGTTTTATGGATGAGATTAGCCAACAGGCTTGAAAAGGTTTTATGTTTGACTATCAGCTGATCTGGACTCGCTCAGTCATTTACCTGGACTCTTCTGCAAGACACTGATCCCCCCACTGTGTGCAATTCCTTGGAATCTCCATTTCTTTGTTTAAAGTCACACTTGAAGCACCCCTTAATTATCTGTGCTCCGGCAGAGACTGCAATACCAACTTATTCATGGTAATGAGAGAAACCCAGCATGCACAATCAGTACCTGCCACTCTGTGCACTGAAATGAAAGCGAGCGGGTTAACTTCAGCCTGGAAGGCTGTTTTAACTCTAAATTTGAAAACAGAATTTGATGGTGCGTGATTAAACCTCAACCTCTGCAACGAGGCACCATTACAGGAGCAAGCGCGCGTTCACTTTGAACAGCAGGAAGTTCCAGGAAATCTGCCTTGAGAAAAAGAAGCATCGAGCTCTAAAGCACTCACTGTAAATCACTGTTTTGCTCTCCTTCCACAAACCTTTATGATTTCCTCTGGAGTCAGTAACTCACTAAAATTAACAAGCTGAAATTAAGTTTTGACAAGTTCCGGTGCTGATGAACAGATCTGCAAATCACGAATCCAGCTTCACCTCATTTTTCCACCACAGCTGACAGTCAAGAAGTAAATTATTCACTCCTTCTGGCCTCCATGTAGTCTATCAAATGCTACAGGGAACAACTAACTTCAGCTCCTTCAAGTAATTCCATAAAATGCCCAACGTAATGCTCTTTCACACTTTCATACAATTAAGTTCTATGGAAAAGAAAACATCCATCTAGCCAAGCTCAACCACTTCGACCATACATTGCCATCAGATCAACCTTACCAAAACAGATCTACCACACATGTATTCTGAGTGGCAGGATTACAAAATACACCGTCAAAAAGGAAGACATCACTTTGGACTGAGGTCATACCTGCAAGCTTCTGGTGTCACCCCGTAAAGCAGAGCTGTTGGGGTGCTGACAAGCTCACTTTGCATAACAGAACTCTATGAAAAGGGAAAACAAAAGACCAACACCCCCCCGAATTTTCATCACAGTCCCTGACAGGCAAATCATAAATAACTCTCCCAAAGTCAATGGGCCTGTGGCAGAGAACATGATCCCTGTGGCAACACACCAAATCCATAAAGCCTCTGGTTCTGTGTACAGACTGGATGCTTCCTAACTATTAAAAGCATTTAAATGCAGCACCTGGGATACTGCTGTAGCCCTGCTGAAGTCAGCAATGACAGCAAGCTCCAAAGCTCCTGCACCCCACAAGGACATCATCCAAGGGCAGGCAGTGTGAAGGCTTGAAGGACACCTCCTCCTCTCCAAACCTGAGCATCTCCTCCCCTTGTGCCTCTCCCAGGAACAGCATCTACCGGAGCCACCCACGAGTCAGAGGCTGCACCATGGTGCAGCTGCAAATGGTTTATTTATCCTGAAGACCCAACCAACACAGCTGTGTGATCTGAAACATGACTCAGTCGAGTTCGCATCTTACGGCAGGCAATCACATCTATTATAATAAATTGCTATAAATAAATAATGAGTTTGCTTCACCGGGACATGGGGAACCTGTCTAGACGATCACGGAGGTGACCCAGCCTGCGCTGGAATATCATACAATCGTAGAACAGTTTGGGTTGGAAAAGACCTTAAGATTATCTAGTTCCAACCCCAGATTTGAGCAATAAGTCTTGATTAAATTCCTCTTCAGTTTTTCTTTTAAAGCAAGGCAATGATTACATGCTTTGAAATACCAAAACCTGCTTCTCAGCATCACCAGCATACACCTTGCAAATCCGGCTAGGAACACCTTGCTCTCTTGCAAGCCTTTATTTTAGCAGACCCTTTGAAAGAATCAAGCAAACACTCCAGCATGCATCAATCTCTCATGATTTCCTGTCCCCTAAACCAAATTCTCCCATTTGGAACAGGAAATGATACTGCTCTATCAAGAGGCTGGCCTGCCCACAGCTCAACAGCACCCTGCCACCACTGCCAGGGTCTCACAGTGGTGCTCGATGGAGGGGAGAACTCCTCATGTCCCCTTCCCTGGCGTTTCAGTGCCTGCTTAATGAAGAAAAGCAATGGCCAAACTAATAGCTGGAGCATGTGACCTTAATGAATGAGCAGAGCTAGTGGAAAATGCCAGCTCTGCACTGTCACTGCGTGCTTTCAAGGACCCTCCGCCTGCGTCAGCAGTACAGACACGCTGCGTCCATTAACGTTTGCTCCGGGATTAGGACAGATAATGCAAGAGTGGCTTTAGCAACTTGGTACAAGAAGGGCAAGGTAGGAGACAAAGGAGTAACCTCCTGTGAATGTTTCAGGGGAAGGTCTTCCCTCTCCATAAATGCTCCTCTGATGACTCTGATGGACTCAAAGAGAAACCCACCAAGAACAAAGCTGAGGTCAACCGGAAAGGAGCAAGCAGATGGCCTCCTGCCACCTCACCCGTCAGCAAAATCATCCACTTCAACTGCAGGGAGAAATACTTCCACGCTTCTTCCTCTTTCCCTCTAGCTGCCTTCTTTCACTCAGGAGCTGCATGCATTCAAGGTTACAAGACCCATTTAGCACATAGGGGGAACAGCTAGGAAAGCAAACCAACCAGAATCAGAGCAGTCCCTTCCCCAAAGATTTCAAAGTCCTAGAGGCAGCTGCACCAAGCAGTGCACCTCTGGGAGCAGCACAGAAAAACACAATTAGCATTCCACACAAACACCCCTCGTCCTCAAAGAGGCCGGCATCGCAATCAATTCCAATAACAAACTGCATCGATACTTCAGCAAAAGATCTCCGTTTGTTCCCTAAGCTGCCCTTGGAGGAAACCCCCAGCGCTCTGAATGTCACAGTTAATTCTCCAAGCAGCAGCTCTGCTAATGTTTGCAGGACAGCCCTAAGGAGCTCGACCATGTCTTAGATATAGGCCTGCAGGACACATTCACATGGGAATAGTTTCATCAGCTGGGTCCTAACGTGTGCTGAAAGGCTTAAGCATCACAGATACAAGAAACCACAATACCAGCTGCCTGGTGGGAATTCCATTTTCACTTCCATGGGTCACATTAGAGGATAAGTCGAGGGTTGGATGAAACATTCTGTAGTTTAGCAACTAAATTTATGCCTTTTTTCTTTTTTTAAGAAAGCACTTCTATTGTTACCACCTCCAAACCGTTAAGACATATACAGATGCTGTGTTAAGCATGATTTGGACGCCTGTAGTAAATAAAACATGGATACCTGTAGTAAATAAAAAATGAAAACCCAATTAGGCTGCATTATTCCAGGGGACACAACGTTCCCAACTTCAGCTCCTACAGGACCACAGGCAGCCTGGCAATTTAAATCTGAATTCTCTCTCCAGCTTCCCAGATCAAATTCCATCAGCATCCACCATACACTGGTTTCTAATGCGATTCAAACTTCTCCAGGTAGAGACAGAGTTTATAAATTAATGCTGGGTAAAATAAATACATCAGCCCATCTCGGTACAAACATTCCTGCCTCTGATGACGTTGAATTCCAGGACTGTGCAGCGCGTATATCAAAAGGGGGAAGTGGCAGGAAGGATGGATGCTCACGGCACAGCCTATTTGCATCAATGTGACCTCCAAGTGACAATGCCCGGGAAGGAGGAGACTCAGCTGTTGGGTAAAAGTGGCTTTGCTGTTCCTTTGTGCCTCCTTTCTACTGCAGCCAGCTCCAGAGGTGCTTCCTGAGGCAGGGCTAGAGGATTTGGCTCTGACCTCCCTGATTCAAGTACTAGGATGTCTTGAGGACAGATCCTCACAGAGAGGGACCCAAACTGTGCCCTCCAAGGCTCCTTGGATGCTCCAAGGTATTTATAAGTAAGTGCCCACAATGCAAGTTGTGCTTTCCTGTTTTATGCTAACTACAGGCACCTATGAGAAGCAATCAATAACAGTCTGTGCCATACCCTAAGAACCCTAAAATATTAAGTGCAGGAACCATCACAGACAAGACATTACTGCATTTACACTGGCTAAACTCCTATATCAAAAGCTATTTATACATTAACTGAGCAGAGCTGAAGTGGTCAACTGCGAACAGAACTGGCTGGGTGGCTTAAACAGGATGCAGGGCAAGAAGCTGCCAGAGGGGAGACTGAGATGAGCTCTTGGGCAGAAGCTCTTCCCTGTGAGGGTGCTGAGCGCTGGCACAGG
>JANRGW010033120.1:15846-27438 GCA_024733675.1 Psilopsiagon aymara
TGGCTGCCCCATCCCTGCAGTGCTCAAGGCCAGGTTGGACACAGGGGCTTGGAGCACTGCTCTATGGAAGGTGTCCCCACCCGGGGCAGGGGTTGGAGGAGCTTTGAGGTCCCTTCAACTCAAACCAGTCTGAGGTTCTGTGATTTGAACGGAAACCCCTCTGCCCATACTAAAATGCTGTGCTGTAGGAAGTGCCTGTCTGCCCTTGTTCAGCTTCATCCTCTTCTAAATCCATGATTTCCAAACTCTGAAGGTCTGGAAGTAACACAGCCTCAAGGCAGAAGCATCACCTGATGCTGGCTGTCCTCTCATCTGGAAAACAGCGCCAGTTTGGTGGGGACAGAAGGGTGCCTTTATGCAATCAGAGCCCACATAAAACCAACAATTAGCTTAGCACACAAAGCAGCAAAAGACGGAAGTGTTACTGATTCATTCTGCGTTCCTGGAAAAAGCCCGAACTGTGGTTAAGTGGAGGACAAGTCGAAATTTTCCATTAGTGGGAAAAAAAAATAGCTTGTTTAAAGACAGAGAGAGAGGAAAAAAACCCTCAGGTTAGTGTTCAAGCGCAGCAACAACCAATTTCACCACAAAATCTCTGCTAGGCACATCCTCACCATACTCTCAGCCCAAAGAGCAGCAGAGCTTGCAAAAAGGCTGCTCCTGTCTAACAGAACACGTACAGAAAATACAGATGAGTAAGAGAGTCCCAGTCTTCAAACAGGGGAGAAAACAGGCAGGCTCCCGACATTCCTCCCTGTGGCTGCTGGAGGCGACCCCGAAGAGCTGACGGTGCCGCTGGAGTGATCGTCTCTTGCTCTGGGCCAGGGACACAGGCGTCAGTCTAGACCAGGGACTCCAAACCCCTTCCTGAGCTGCAGCGTGCACTCCAGCACCACAGCCAGGGATCAAAGCCAAGCCATGCAATGAGCGACTGCCGCACATCCCAGCCCCGGTACCTGCATTAAAGTAAAGAAGGCTTCTGCTTCTGTTCTCAACAGAAAGGGATGTTTCATCTCAGCGCCTCAAGTGAAGATGAAGAACAACTTGTAAAACAAAAGCATGTTGTCCACATGAGCTAAAAAGTCTGTTTTGCTCCTTCTCCAAACACCACAAACTGACTCCCACTACCTTGCACTCTGCACATTTTAGGACCTCTTACACCAGCACAGGTCATGCCCTTTGTACACAAAAAGTCATTTCCCTGCTGTAACCAAAGCAATTTGCCACACTGGAAGAGTTCAACCCGAGACAGGAAAAGCCATCTGCAAACGCTCCCATGCCCTGTGCTTGGAGGGAGGAGATGAGGTTTCCACCCCAAAGCTGTCCTCATTAAGGAAACAGGCTCTAGGTAAGCTGAGAGGTCAGAGTCACAGGGAAGCAGTTTAGCAATGCCAAAGAGCGTAATTTCCTCCACAGCTTCTTGTAGTTTCTCTCAATGACCAGATTTCAGTTTGAGTATAAATCATCACCAGAAGCTAGATCTTGGGTTTAATCAACCTACCCTCTGTTGTAGGCAACAAGTACTGGGATTCCAATATATATGGAGGCATACAGTATCCTTTAAAGGGTCTTTTTACAGGAGTAAAGAGACCAGAATTCCACTTACCTTGATAGAATGTTATATAGGACATTAGATATTTTTACTTTAAGGGAGGAACTAAATTAAGAACCTGTACTTCACACTCTTCCACAAATATACAGGTTTACTGCAGGAAGCAATTCATCTTCATCACTTCAGGTGATACGTGAGCAAAAGCAGAAGCAAAACTGTCCTGCTAATTCCATGTCAGGAAAAGCAAAACCAACCTTTCAGACAAGAAAGAAGAGAGCCTCAGATTGCCTAAGAAAGCCCGTATCTGCAGTTCCAAAGCACAGATAATTTGCAACACTTAATACACGAGTTGTCATCACCCTTAAACCTCAATTTCCAGACCTGAGCGGTATGTGGGAGAGCAGCAGGATGGGCTCAGCAGCCGATCAAATCCTCAGCGACTGCTGAGCCGCTGCAGCCAACAGAGAATCTGCTTATATAGTTTACGAATAGCTGGATCCTTCCATAATCCAGGCTTTGAGAAGTTTTTATCTCGCCATGAGCTCTGCTATTCCTAAATCCTTTCTGTGTGCTTGGTTTTTCCCCTCTGTGCTGCCTGATATACTGACCAATTTTATAAAGGGGATTGCCTGACGGGAGCTCCGGATTCAGGTCAGACAGAGCTGGCCTTTTGGATGCACTTTCCCAATGCTGGTGGAAAAGAGATCTAAACCCACCTTTTCCCTACATCCAAACCAAACCCACCCAGGAGAGTCATCTGTTCCCACAGCCTTCTCCTGCAGAGGCCTGGCTGTTACGCAGAAAGAGATGCTGCTTCTGGTTCCCCAGGCCCCCAGCCCAAACCTGACACACGAGCCAGGACAGACACTCTCACAGGGATGCATCAGCTCACCCAGCTCTCTCAACAGCAGCTTTCTAGGTCTTTGGGTCCTGTAACAGGGAATCTCATTTTTCACTTGTCTCAGCAAGTCTGTAGCCCCTACAACCTCTGCTAGTGCTGGAGCACACACAGCTACAGCACTGACTAGATGCAGGTTGTAAGGAAAGGAGAAGTACAGCAGGGAAAACACGACCAAAAGCAAAGACACATGAAATCCCAGCTCTGCACAGCAGGAAACTCCACAGGACAGGCTAACAAAAGGTGCTCACACCATTAGACTGATCCCTATTCCACAAAGTGCTTTGCAGTACATTTAAACACCATAAGTACATGCTTAAGCAATATATTTCAGTACTTTTGTTCATACGATAGAGTTCAGGCTTGACAAGACATCGTTTGCGCACTTCTAAAACCTAGTGATGGGCAGTCTCTTTCCAATCCTTCCCCAGAAATATCCACCCTGTTCTCAGTTATGCACCTTCAATTCAACGTCCCAGTAAATATATTAAATACTTAGGGCAGGGTTTCCCAAAAGCTGCATTGTACCAAACCTCAGGTCCAACTCACTTCTCCACGCTTGCAGCCAAGGAATGTTACTCACATAGGTACCGCTGCCATGACCAAAGGCTAGACCAAAGCACAGCTAGGAAAAGAGAAAATGTCACAGGGAGATCATGCCAGCACTAAAGCTTTATCTCTTACCAGGCACTGACTTGCAGCACATAAGAATTGAAGGAGTTAAAGCCTAATTTATGCCATTTATGTTTTTGCAAGTCACTCAGCTATCACCAGGCAGACGCATCCTGTTATGTCTGACATTTCCTCGAGCACTTTTGTCTTGCTTCTCCATGCTACCACAGTACTGATTAGATTCAACACCCCCACAGAAAAACAAACAGCTCAGTGAGAGGCAGGAGCCACACAGGCATCTTCCTCACCATCCACACTTGGTGACATCAGCTCCAGGAAGAACAAAGCCTGACACTCCTCCAGGAGCATCGCATAGACAGATGCTTTCACCCACATCCAGTCCCATGTAAGTCCCCCCTGGGCAATGAGTACGGGGGGAGGATGACTCCAGCAGCATCTCCCCTGTCAGGATGAGTTAGCTGCTGACAAAGAAGGGAAGAAGTCAGTACCTGGTACGTGTTTCTCCAGCAGGCCACAAAAGCACCTTTCCAACACCCTTCTTGGAACCCACAATTAAAAACCACAAACCAAACCAAAGCCAGTTTCCAACTTCCGAATGGCTTGGGATTGCTCCAGGAACAGCTTTCCCACAGGCCAAAGGAAACGCTCTCCCCTCAGTTACCCTGAAAAAGCAACTCTCAAAAGCAGCACCTCCGGCTCTGACCAAGGAAAAGTTGTTTTTCTTAACAGACGAGGGTTAAAACAGTCGCTTTCCTCCGGACACACGGAAGCTGGAGAAAATCAGTCACTGCGAGTGCTTTGGTCACTTGATTAGGGCATTCACTGAAGGACCTGACAGTTCAAACAGCAGACTCCAATGTTTTCAGCTAACCCAAGACAAAACAGAGCGAAGGAAGAACGGATCACCCAGCAACTTGGAGCTCAAAAAAGCACCAAAACTTCACCGTCCTTTTGATTACGGGAAATGAGGAGCATTTGGTACAAGGATCTCGTGAAACGCAGAGCTGTCTCCATGCTGTTATGGAAATGTGCAAAATCATGTAATGCTGCAAGATTATCTCCCTCATAGCTGTATATATTTAGCTGTATCACATCAGAAGCTTGGCTCCTTTAGAGCTGGGCAAGCAGCTGAAAACCAAGGAGTAACATGGTTTGAGTCTCACCCCTAATGAATCTTATGTTTTATAGGTCTCTAAAAACTAATGATTTTTTCTTCCAAGGCTAAATAAATGGAGATTACGCTCCAAGCTGTATATAAGCAATATTGTAAATGGATTCTCTCTTTAAAACTATGAGGAAGAAATCTGAGTCAGAGAAGAAAAATAAAGCTGGTCCTAATTGCCACTCATTAATAGACATTTTCTTGTTATACACATACACTCAGTACCCACTCAGAGATAATGTGAGTGGATGGAAACCCGTGACAGCGAGTGAAGTGTTTACTAATAGACATTTTATTCCATCAGAAAACATCCTGCCCCGTTAGACACAGGTCCCACCCAGGGAAAATCCATTGAAGGAATTACACATTCGCTGTTTACATCAGCAGTATAAACTGAAACACAGAAAAAGAGATTGCTTTGGCTTCTCAGGCTCACATTAGCAAATGCAAAATTAATCTTTCATTAATTTTACAGAGCGTTCACAGTAGAAATCAAATCATTTCTTCACGTCCAAGAAAAACTTTACTGTGTTAATTATTCATAAATACCAAAGTCTGCTACTTATTACTCATCACAAATGTGATTCGTTTCAGTGACGCCTGCATAATTCGGTACTACCCTGTTAGCCCCAGAACACAGCGTGCAACTGCCGGCATCAGCAAATCAATCACAAACAATGATCCATGCTCCGGTCCCAGCTGCCAAGGAAGATGAAGAGGAGGAAGGAGGCAGGAGAGGCACTGCCTCCCCATCCCTGTCACCGTACTGCCTTCATCCTCCCATGTGAAAACGCCATCTCTGCCCTCATCAGCTTTGCTTCCATCCATCAGGCAAGCAGCCCCAAACTGGGAGCGGGGAAATGGGCTCCCGAGGGAGGAAGGCGGCGGCTGGGGATGCTCCATCGCTTGGCTTCCCTGCAGGTTTACATCTGGGCAGACAGCTGCCCGGCGATGGGAATTCACCAGTTGAGAAGGGATAGGGAAATTAATCCTCACAAGTATGTAAGGAGCCTACAAGGGTAATTCCAAAACAGGCTGCTCGGCCACAGTAATCCCCAGAGAGTGAAACAAAGCCTGGTGCCACTTCTGCGGCTAAGTGGTTAAATAAGGAATTACCCAGTTTTGTGTCCTGGCTGCTCAGCAAGGACAGAGCCAGCCCAACGCTGCAGACCGGATGTCACAGGGAAAGGAAGAGGGGACTGAAAAGATGCCACAGTAACAAAAGATGCTCGAATCTGCTGCAGTTACAGACTTCAGTGCCATTTCCTCAGACATCCCAGCACACAAACCTGGTCACATCCAAAAAAGAATTAACACAAACATCAAAGGTGCCCAAATCACAAATACTTCCCCCCCCCACCCAACAATAAAGTCCAGAAATAAATCATCAGTAGGTCAGACACATTCTCTCTTCCTCACACTCCATCAGAGGTAGAGGGAGGACAGGGCATGCAGCCAGGCGCTGCCGGGTCCCAGCCATGCTCCTGCCCTCGGCACAGCTCCCAGCAGCATCCTGAACCCAGCGGCACCTCCCGTGACCCATGTCATCTCTGAAAGATCCATTCCCACAGCCCGTTTTCAGCCACATATTAATTATTTTGCTTTCTAGCAAGTTACGGGAGCTAATTTGGTCTGAAGCCATAACAGAAATGCTGCCTTTATTATTACAGTTGTGGAGAAAGTAAATTAATGCAAAGGACTGCACACAGAGGCCTAATCCATTTGAGGTAAATCAATGCATTGCACATTTAAATTGCTCTGCTTTCCTTCAGAAAAGTACATTGAAGTGATTCATTAGGCACTGAACTGTTCACAAGAAACAGACCAATCCTCTCAGGCATGCCAGCGCATCTCTGCTGGTTAAACTTAAAAAGCAATCAAATCTACTAATAAGTCCTTTTTGCCACCATTTACATCAGTAGAGAACACGATTTCTGACAATTCAGATTAAATAAATGAGGTACAAATTAACATCAGTTAATGCGCCTTGGAACTGATGCTCAACTTGTTCAACTTAAAAACCTGTCTTTCAACAAAAATAACTCACCTATTGGCAATGCCTGACTTCTGAGTGTCTTTAATAACCTTTACTAAAGGTTATAAACCTACAAAGAGGAAGTGCAAGGCACGATCTGTGTCTATTTTGATGCAGTCAAAGCATGTATTTATAGTTTCATTTTAATATTTATAAAGTCCCAGAAAAAAGATAGCAGAAAGGCACCTTTTGAAGAAAAAGCAATCATGCTCCAGTACAACAGCACCATGCCACGGCGCTCATATTCCCACTCTCTTCTTTAGAGAGGACCAATTCTCAGGAACAAGCAGTGCAAGGGATAATGTCCATTCCTCATTTCTTGCTCTACTGTGATCACTGGGATTTATTCTTGCAACAATTAACATCTCTCTACTCACAGGAAAAAGACTCCACATGCAAAGTAAAAGCCAGTACAAAACATACACTTTTAAATAACCCAAAGTTCATTTGTGCTGTATGAAAGATTTAAAGGAGAACCGAAGAGACCTAATTTGGAAAGTGATTTTTTAAATCCCTTTAAGATGTGCTTTAAGAAGTACAACACTTTATCTGCAAAGCAGCAATATCAATTTAGAGAGCTTTACAAGTCCTATCGTCTGCACTTACAGAACCATGAGCTGAAGTTCAGAACCAAGACTTCCAAGGTCAGGCCCTGTAATGGAGTTAGGCAAAGGGACCACTTGTACTTATTAAGATAATCCCTGCCCTTCTCCTCAACACCCCTATTCTGGCTCTCCAGGCTTGCTCACTGCTTCCAGTGTCCCAAAATCAGACCCAGCTCCAGTCTCATGAGGTGCCCTGCAGGGGTTCATACTCAATTTGCAGGTGATGTTCACTGCATCCCTTACCCTGCAGCAGTCATGGTACCCTCCCTGCCCTGAGCATCCCTCCTGGCTGGGCTGAGGGACTCCATCCTTGGAAACAGTCTCTGCTCCACCAGCACATCCAGAGGGTTTAAACTGTCCACCTCCTGCCAACGCCTTTATTATGCACCTCAAGCCTTGGGGTGCAGGGTGCAGCAGCTCTCCTGCCTACAAGAAATCCAGAGAGGGACTTTTTATAAGGATGCACAGGGCTAGGCCAAGGGAAATGGCTTTAACTGCCAGAGGGGAGACTGAGATGAGCTCTTAGGCAGATGCTCTTCCCTGTGAGGGTGCTGAGGCTCTGGCAAAGGCTGCCCAGAGAAGCTGTGGCCGCCCCATCCCTGGCAGTGTTCAGGGCCAGGTTGGACACAGGGGCTTGATGCTGAGGAGCACTGCTCAAGCAGCAGCCAAAGCGCTGCTGTGTTATCAGCACCTCTGCAGCTCCCAATACAAAGCGGAGCACTATGAGGGCTGCCAGGGGAAAAAACTAACTTCATCTCCGCAATACAGCAGACGAGATCTGGAAAGGTAAATCCCACCACACTTCTATAAGCATGAGGATTAACCTGTTTAGCCAACAGAGCCACACAGAGTAAACACTTCCAGTTTGCTGGGAAATGTCTTAATGCATCTTTTCTTCAGATTTTCATAAGGCTTAACTTGGAAGAGTTTAACTAACATGCAAGGGACAAGACCCATGCATCGCCAGGGGCTCCTGTCCCACATTACAACTTGGTGCCAGCATCAGACCTCCCAAAAACCAGTAAGCAACATCCCTGGTCCTGGTCCAACAGGCTTGTACCAGCAGCATAAGATTTCTTCCAGTCTCAGACCTCCAGCTCCAGGGGCTGCTCTACAAGCTCATTAGCCTCTCAACAGAGAGCATCCCTTTAACGCCAGCTGGGAGGTACCTCAAATACAGCCCAACCTTTAACCACAGCCAACTCTCACCCACAAGGTTAAAAGGCAAGACACCACTTAAGAACGCAGGTATCTGTATCTGCTCCCATGTCTCATTACATTTTCCAGCCTAACCAAAGCCTTTTGTTTCTTGCAATGGTGCCACTGGATTTATTGCTAAAGACAAGTTCAGTAGGTACTCCCCATAATAATTAGCCAGAGCCAAGTGAAACCTCCGTTCTGTGATGCTCTCATGCACAATTCCTTTGGATGCTGCCTCTGTTCAGTGTGCCAAGAGCTTTGAGGCTTCCACAATCAATCAAGTGACCTAAGTCAGTCACTCATGAGTAGGAAAAGGCACATTTCTCCTTTCTCACAGCTGATGCCAAGCAGCCTAGACAAACCTCTCCTTTCTGCCACCACCATCAGCACATTCCACCAGCATCCCAAGCAGCAAATCCAGAGCACCCAATGCATAAACTATGCTGCACCTTCTTCTCTCCTAAAGCTTCCAGATGCCCAGGGGTGAGCAGCGCTGGTGGAACAGGAGACAAGCAGAAATGGGTGCATACAGTACATCCACATGGGCCCCAAGGAGGCAAAACCAATAAATCCCTCTCCTCACACCCAGAGATTCATGCTCCTCTAGGAAAGGAAGGACTAAAGGAGGAGAGGGAGAAATATTTAGCTGGGTTTTTAAGGAGCAAAGGCCACTACTACAAAGGAAAGCAAGTCTTGGGAACCTATATGCTTTCATATCCAGGAAAACATCACTAGGTTAAATCCAAAACAAGTATCACAACAGCCATCCTGAGTATTTCTACTGCTCCATGAAGGAATCTGCACTTCAAGCCTGCAACTTCCAAAGAAACAGAGACAGACCCAGACCAGTGATGGGATTAAGAGCACAAACTGGAGGATAAATGCTGCAGGCAACAGGGTTCTTCACAAGCATAACCTCTAGATCCTACCAAAGTGATGCTCTATACCTAGTGCTGAGGATCACGAGGTCCAGGAGAGGCGATTCTCCAGACTAAAAAAGGCCCAACTGTCAAACAGAAGAGAAGGCCCCAGCTAACTAGCAACCTGTCAAGTAGGCTCTCCATGCCCCAAGGCAAACCCCTGCAAAGTACTTGTACACAGGTACAAGCTAAAAAGTCTGCTGGCACAACCCCACTGATTTGGCTATTACCAGCTAAGGCTACACAGCCCCAAGCCAGTACCTACAGACCGCATTGTGCAGTTGACCATCAACACACACAGCATGGTCCCTCCAAAACCCCACTGCTGGAACTGGGGCTGGCCCCACTGGTCTCCACTCAGACCCCCTACATTCCACATCTGCTCTGGAAGCATCTATTCTCTGTCTACATTAACACCTGTTCCGGGCTCTAGCAATAGGCTCTAATTAATTAGTTGTCAGCTGAATGTTGCTGAATCAAGAACACCAAATTAAAGTCAAGGTGTGACAATGGGCAGGAAGACCTGAAGGGCCACTGTTGATTTAAGAACTTCTTCTCTTCCTGTTCAACATTTAGAAGCTGCAGTTCAAATAACAGCTTGTCAAGAAGTTATTTGGAGAATAAGCAAGCTGTGTAATTAGGTTATTAAAAATATAACATCATTTTGAAGCTTTTGAGAGAGAAGACCTCTACCTAACACAGAATAATCACAGCTTCCTCTCACCTGGCTTCAATCCCAAGTCACAAGTCCTAGTGACCTCTCAGAAGTTGGTTTTGACAACATACATCATCTGCTGGATGAGGAAGCCTTGCCCTGAACTCCTGGACAGGTAATCACAGCTCTCCTATTCTGACTCAGAAAAGCAGGTTTTGAAAACAGACACCCAAAACCACAAAGCCAAAAGCTACAGACATAATCTCAGCTCTCCAAAGCAGGCGCTTCTTCCTGCGTAAGGTGCTGGGTTCAGGACAAGGAGTCTCCTGTTTTTCCAGAAGGCACAACTAAGCCTGAGCACAGATGACCCATCCCTGAGGAAGGAAGGAAATCCCTGCCCCACAGCTACAACTCCACAGGCCAGGCCCACCTCTGTGGGAAGAGAAAGAAGGATCACTTGAAGCTGCTCCGCAAAGAGAGTGCACGTTATGCAATTTCCATTTCTGCTGACAAACAACATATTTATAGGACAGGTAAAACAAACACCGGAGCCTGCAAGGCTCAGCAGCCCGAAAACGGCAAGCTAATAGGCCCAAAGGGGGATGGAATCATTTCCTGATGTTTGCAAATGGGATGTCACAAAAAGGAGACAATGAAATTTTAAAGCAGTCGGGAAAACAAAAGAGCAGGGATCACAATAGCCAAGGCTCAAAGAGCTGCTGCTGGGCTACAGGCAGATAATGACGCTAACCATTTTTCTACTAGATGGCAGTGTAGTGTCACACTATATAAAAGGAATTGTAGGGAGAAATTGCTTTCTATTTCAAGTGAATCTGTGCTTAGACTTGACTTCAGATAGCATGATATATCACAATACCCTCATTGTAAGGGGACCTGCCATTAGTCTAACAGTGCAGTAGGAGTGATACCCTAGTTTCTCATTTCCCAGCGAAGCAGTATGAAAAGCCACTAAACCTCTGCCGCAGGGTACCTCTGCGCGCAACGCCGCGGACAAGCGGCTCGCTCGGCTCCAACGGAAGATAGGCTGCAACCAAACAGCTCCAGGAGCAGAGCCAGCGGCTCCTCGCTGCCCAGGGGAAGGGCTTTAGAAAGGCAGGGGGAGCATTCAGGCAACCGCGCAGCTATGGCCGGGCGAGATTAGCGACTGCAAAAGCAAGGTGCAGGGATGCGGCGTCACTACAACCCAAAACGCAAACACAAAGTAAACAAGGTTAGGGCTGAAGGGCAATGCGAATGCTGGCAGGGAACTCAGCCACAAGATTAACCTTTACTTTGCAAGGTAAGCTAAACTTCAGGTGGAACAAGACGCAGCGGCTCGTGAACACTCCAAAAAGCAATGTTAATTCCCGGCACACCCGGGGAACTCAGTACCTGCTGGAGATGGAGAAGCTCTGGGGGGGAAGGCAGGGGTCCGGGGGGACCCTCGCCTCCGGATGAGCCGACAAAAGCCACACCGGGGCCCCCGAGCCACGGGGCTCCCAGGCCCGTCCGGAGTCACCGGGCTCTGTCACTCCGGTGCTTTCCCACCAGCAGTTACAATCGCGACAGCCCGTGAGACATCGTTTAAAACTCTTCAGTCGCGGCAGAGCCGGGGGTGTCCTTGCTCTCGGCGCCCCCCCTGCAGCACGGTACCGGCGGGGATCACATCCCACCCCGCACACCGCAGCATCATCCCCGCCACCACCGCGCCCGCCGTGTCCACCGCCCGTCCCGCCGCAGGGGGAGCGGAGGGAGGGTCCACGGGAAGCCCCCCCCTGGGGAAAGGCCCGGTCCCCCCCGCACCGCCTCACCTGGAGGGCCGGAGTCGCACCTCCTTCTTGCTGTCCACCACCGAGGGCACGCAGTTGGTGAGCTCGGTCCAGTCGGCGTGCAGCCCGCAGCTCCAGCCGGTGGAGAAGCGGGAGAAGAGCC
>JANRGW010033121.1:2493-33309 GCA_024733675.1 Psilopsiagon aymara
GAGGCTCAGAAAGTCCTTGGCCAGACCAAAATGTACTAAGCAGTAACTAAAACATTGGTGTTATCAGCGCTGTTCTAAGGCCACAAGTCAAAAACACAGTGCTGCACCAGCTACTAAGAAGGAGAAAAATTACTGCTACTGCTGAACCCATGACAACGTTATTTATTCCTCTATCAATATCACTCCTCACAAAAGTTCAGGAAGTCCATGGAATGGTTTGTCACAATGCAGTGGTTCAGTCTACCAGTCAAAGAGGACTGGACATTACTGGAGGATAGCATTAGCTTCCCCCAAGCACTGGAAAGGACAATGTTTTGAGGCATTTTTTTGCCTCTGAGGATTTATTTCTTCAGGTTCTCCTCTTTTGCCTCATTCACAGCTGCAGCAAACAAATAACATTTCCAGGTTCAACAACACAGCCTGATTAAAGTGATTCTATGGTCTTCTCTTCCCAAACAAACCTGGAATGTGAAAAGCAAGAAAGCAAAGGAAAAATCCCAACTGCCACTCAGCATTTCTCCCATGAGATCACAAGCTCTGCACAATCCTAACAGCAAATTCCCAGTAAATTTAAATTATATTCACCATCCACAAGTACTGTGCCCACACTGCAATCAGTGGCATGTCAGATGGAATCAGTTTTCCCAGTCAGGTCATAACCAAATAAAATGAGGGGAGACGCAGGGGGAAGTAAAAAGACAAAACTGCTTCAGATCAGTTTCATAAAGTATACCTTATATACAGAAGAACAGTTGAAACAGGTAAGTAATGAGAAAGAGAACTCAAAGCTGTCCACATTAAGGAAGCAGTCAGAACAAAGCAACATACATCCAGCAGCAGGCAATGGAAGGGCTGGAAGACAGCCAAATAAAGTCTGCACATCCATCTGGGAAACACTTAGAAAAAAGAAGTGCACAGCACGAAAGCCAGTGCTGACAAGAAACTCTTCGGGAACTGCCAAACAGGTCAAAGAATTGTTCTAACTGGTAGCTACAGGCAGAAAACTTACAAACTACTCTGGAGTTACACACCCTCCACTACCATCCTGTATTTTTTTTGTTGAGATGTCATTATACCTTTTCCTGACCAAGTCTATTACAATGGCTTCCACAGCCTATAAATCTTGGGTTTGAGCTTTAACTGGTCAAGAGCTATTCCAGGTCTTCACTAAAACAACTCACAGTGCCGGCCAACAACTCAACTGAAACAAATACAATGTTGCTCTCAAAACAAAAAAGCCACTTGGATTTAACACAGCTCTAAGCCCAGGCCTTCGTAATTTGTGGTATCAATCAAATGTGAATTGTCAAGATCTTAAATGTGAAAGCCTGACAGATTAATCTGTATGCAAAAAAAATCCCCAAAAGTACTCTCTCTAATACTGAGCTGCCACAGGCACTTACAAGAGACTAATAACTTCATGCAGTGCTTCCATTTTAAAATAAGAAGTTTTATTTATAGGGCAATCACATTTCCACAGTGCTGAGACCAGATTCACTGGTGTGGAAAGCAGAGCAAACACTAGATAGTCTGACAGAAAGAGAGAAGAAATATTCTCCTCTGGCTGTCTCCACCCTCACCCCCCCACCCCCTTTCTTATCTCATTTACCTCCTTACCTAAATATCACCCTGGACTTTTTCCATCATTCTAATTTTCCCAGACCAAGCACTTATTCCTTCCTACCACTTGACTATTCTCCCCTATCCCTTGCTGCAAAACTGTCTCTGCCTCAGCTGCAAACAGAAATGCAAGCATCAGGCACCACCTGTCTTCACAGATTACCATCTGCATAAGCTATTCAGTGGTTAGTTCTGGATGGTAAATGCATCTGGTAATTGATATTTTTATCTTTATTTTAGATCAGTAAAACAAAAAATTCCACCTCACCAAACCCCTCAAGGAACAGCAAGACTTTCAACAGCCCATTTGACACACCTTCCAGGGCTAGAAAAAAAGATCTCTCATGAAACAAAAACTATTGCTTTGGAAAGTTTGCCATCTAACAGCCTTACTATGAGAGCAGTCAACTGGTCTGCCTGTGAGACTGCTGCTTGCTGCAGTCCAGATTTAATCCAATTCTGCAAGTGCCTGATGTAGAAGGAGCTCCACTTCATGACAACAGACTGTACAACAGGCCAGATGGAACAGTTCCTACAAGCTAACCTCAAGCCAGCACTGCTGGCTGACAGCTTCTTCAGAAGCACAGCCTCCTGGAGCATGCAAGAAAAGAAAAGGAAACAGTTTTCTAGATTCAGGAAAAGGGACAGAACCCATCTGGTAGTAGAAATGACCTGAGACAGAACATGAGGGACTTTCAACCCAGGGTATTACGTAGCTTGTTTGACTTTGGGTTAATGTGAACACAAGTAAGACATTTGTACTTACGACCTATTATACCTTGAAGAGGCAACAGGGGAGAAAAAATAATCCATTTGCTCAACACAGAGAAGTCAAAACTGCATTTTCTAACCCTTAAAACTGAATATGAAAATCAGCAGAAAATTACATCAGAAAGAACAACCAGTATGTCTAAATTACAACCTTTATTTCCTCAGAACTACAGGCTAAGTACATTACATGAGAACTGATGGAGAATGTAAGCAAGTGTTTGCTTTATCGGGTGTTTTCTTTAACACTGCTTGGCAACTTACTACATTCCATTTCAGTTCAACGTCATTTGCAATGCATCATGACATTGGTTTTGATGAGACAAGCAAAACCATCTTTCACACAGAGGGCAGAAACAGTTTTTGTTTTTTTGAAATAAGAAAGCCATGGAAAGATAAAAAAATATACAAATATACTTCAGCATATTTCTACAGTATGTATTGAGCAAAGCAAGGAAAATAGACTGCTGTACCCAGCTAAACTGTGAGTCAGGTTTTTTTCCACTAAGACTGATGGCCAAAAATAACTGCTAGCTCTGGCTGTACAGATCCTTACAGAAGGCAACCCATTTTGATCAGAGTTTGTTATTACAAACCTGAGTATTACCAGAAGGAAAACAAAATAAAGCACATTTCTGACACTATTTCTACAACCTGTCCTTCTGGATTCCCATACACCCTTCCCAGAAGCAATCCTTCCTTACTTAACTTTCCCTTTCTTGTTCAACTGTTCCTTTATCCCGTCTTCCCAAGTTGCTTAGCTGGTGCATTTAAGGGATGGATTTTGAATAGGTATGATTTTGCACAGGGGCTGCAACACTTTACTCTCAACCCTGGAGGTTCAGCTAATTTGAAGCAGAAGTGGAGCAACCTATGCAGTGAGGAAAGTGACAAAACAAGAGAGATAAAGAGAGGAACAGAAACTCAGTATAATTTCATAAAATGACAAACACCACCACTATTTATGGCCTAATTACCATTCACCATGACAGGAAGAAGAAAAATGCTAGCGCTTACAATTACTTTAGTGGTTTTTATAGTAGACTGCTTAAAAATACAAATAAAAAATCCAAAGGCATGAGAGGCAGCATTTGGGAGCTGCTGACCCTTCCTCACTGAGAAGCCCTGAGGCTCACAAGGCAGAGAGAAGAAAAAGCAGCTATAATTTCCATTTATTTTCTGTCTGCTGATTTGCAATCTTGCAGGGATTCTCATCAGCCATCAACCAAACACTCCAGTATGCACCTGACAACAAACAAGAAAAGATGAGCTGCAATCCAGCAGTAGGGTGAACAAAGGGTGACGGCTAAAAGTTAAAAAAGAAGAGAAGAAAAAAAAGAAGGAAAATAAGGACTGCCATGAAATGTACCCACACATACTTGGAGAGGGGCTTACTTATAAAATGAATACCTGTAAGTATTCCGAATGTAACACTTGCTACAAGGTATCTGCCAATGAGAACAACAAACCAGATGCCGGCAACATCTGGAGACCAACTATAATGTATCTAGATGAGAAGTCAGTGGAACTCTTCCAATATAAATTAACATGCCACACAGCAGAAAAGGAATGCTGTGCCCAGCATAAATACAAAGTGCCTGCAGCCTCTTCATAGTGTACTTCCCTGATGTTACAGTGAAAAGGGAACAGCAAACACTGTTTTTTTCCCACAGGTATCCCAAAAGTGCTGTCAGGGATATTCTGATAAACTGGACACCTGCAAAACTACTTAGTGCACAACCATGATGTGAATGAAAATGAAACACTGACTTTTGCAAGTTTAATGGATCATTTATTTGAGGTTAAGCTTCATCAAATCACTGATGCAACTTTCTCAGTAAATTAACTCTACTCCCATAGATTTTAACTGGACGACCGAGTGAAAATTACTTCTATTCTCAGTATTTGTTTAACTACAAGAACACTAAGCAAGGCTTACAGCTATTGGACCCATTCACAGAAAAAGGCTGGGCAAGTTCAAGCCTCAGGATGAGAGCTTCACTGATAAATTGAAAATTTGGAACACACAAATCCCTGAACAGACATAATGAACATGCTACAGCCCAGGCTAGACATACCAAGAAAAACACATAACACGACCAAAGAAGGTTACAGAGGCTGTTGCTAATACAGAATACAAAGTCAGTGCGAAGTTTGTACCTGTACGGCATGGGAAATGATGACAGCCCTTCCTTTCTCATGAAACATACCACCTTTACCGTAAGACAACTCTGACACGTTTTGAATACTGTTCTGAGCATGAGACTCCCCATCAGATCACCCATTCAGACTGCATGACCACTCTGATGACCCCTGGCATCTCACATAACTGGTTAATTTACCAGAAGTCTTTGCCTGAGAAGCAATTCAGCTGAAATCTGCAAGGGTATTCCAGCACTGTGCAACTCACAGGCTGCAACAAAAGCTTCCAGTTTCTTTGTTCAGGTTTTGAGATGAGTTTTTTTTGGTTTTGCTTCGGTTGAGGTTCGCTGGTTTGGGATTGTTTGGTTTTGCCTTTTTTTTTTTGGTTGCTTGTTTGGTTTTTTTTTCCCAGAGCATCTGGGATGTCTGCAAATCAGAGGACTACAATCAACAAACGAGATTCCTTACCAAGGCCAATATCTGAAATAAAGCTTTGTATTCAAGAACATTCTAGTCCTCTGAATGAGGTGACATGAATACTTCACAAAAGCCACACAATGACAAGTAGATTAGAAACCCTTTCACTACAGCAGGAAAGCAACATGTCACATTTTTCTTGAAAAGAAAACTATGACTTCTTCAAACCTCCTTCCTGCTAGACATGGAAGACCATGTTCAACAATCAGCTTTTGACAGTTTTGACTCTAATCACAGTGGGAACATCCACTCTTCCAGACAGAGATGTCAAACTTTCGATACCTTTAACAGTCATTTACTTGGGCAGGAGTGGACTTCGAGTGCTTGCAAAGCTTAAGACAAAGCAGAGGCTCAGACTGCAAGCTGGTAATAATTTTGAGACTGAAGCTGAATATGATTCCTTTAAGCATAGTTTCTCCTTCAAAATAACTTCTCACTAGTCTTCAAACAGCCAAAACACATCTGTGAAAGCAAAAGGGTCAGCTGTCAACACTGGCTGCAGGTTTAAACTTAACTGAAGTTTGGGAAAGTCTAAAATGTTGCAAGAAACCGCTGCACTACTTAGAACAGTTCATACAGAAAAACCATAGCATTTCCCTTAGAACTACAAGCCAAGACTGCAAACAACACACAGAGACTTGTACAACGTGCATTCCTCTATCGCGTGAACGTTGAAAGCTGAAGCTCCTCTGTTTTCAGACCTTCTTTTCTGGCATCAGGAATGCCAAGAACAATTCGAAGTAGATTACACAGACTGAAGAGACTCAGGCAGAATTATCTTAATTTTCCATAGCTAAACTGCCATTTGATGAACACCAGCTCAGCATAATTTAACACACACTCTTAAGAGGGCTTGCCCTTGTCAAGAGTAACATGTAACTGCCACCCTAAAAGCACAAGTTTTAAATATTTCACTGTGTTTCCAGGGCAAGAGGAAACTTTTGAATTCTGGCCAAATTCAGCACAAGGATCAACTGAACACCAGGTGTAAAAAGTAGCCTTTTTGTCCCTACACAAGAGTACGGAGCACAGTGCTTCAAAGGTCTTCAGAAATCAGTACACAGCATTAAATTCTTCATTTTCCTTTTATCCCGATTGACCTACACTTTCCCTACATACAAACACACAGCCAGCATGAGCTACTGAAGAGCCCAGTGTAAGAAGAAACTGCTTTCCTGAACACAAATATCTGTTTTCTCTCTTCTTCCCAGCTCTCACAGATCATGTAGAAAAAGGGTTTTCTAAATGATTTGCACTCTTGCATTTCACCATCTAAGTAAAGCCCAAGCTTATTTAGGAAGCCTAGAGCTTACACATTTGTTTGCTTACACCGAAGCCCATGAAGACTGGAATATACATTTGCCTTTGCTCATTTTCTCCAGTTCTATTAAACCACAATCCAGAGCTCTCTCACAGCAGGAGTTATGTGAAGCAGTTCTGAAGTCTACAGAGCAAGAGCTGCTCAGCCTCACTGGCATTTCCCACACATACACTCAACAGGCTGATCCAGAGATCAGAATAAAGGTACTAGAAACATGGTTTTCAACAAGCTATCATGCTTCCCACTACACAGACAAATGCAGTTTTGAACACTTTTAGAGTCTGTATAAAACAGGCTTTGCATTTTCACAACTGGCAGGTATTTTCACAGTATTCATAAGCAGGTAAGAAACAGAATATCTGGCTTCCAGAAAGAGCAGTAATTAAGAATTCATGTTGCAGAACAATGATTTTTGAGAAAGGCTACTGGCACATAGTCTTTGTCCTCAGCAATTCACTTTTCAGGCATGATTCCACATCTACTAAACAGCACCTCAATGGGCATCAAGCAATAGAAAATCTGAAAAGCGTTACCCAGGTACTGTAGCCTGAATTAATCATAGGGCAGAGGGAGAGGAAATATATAGTGCAGGATTGCTTGGGGACTGTTATAAAGTAGAATTACTAGTGTATCACAAACTAATTGCAAAACTGTGAGAACCCAGGCAGTTAGGACAGTTCTTTCACATGGATGTGCAGTTACAGTTTTGCAGTATGACTGGGCAAACAGATACAAGATAAACACAAGATACAAGATAAAGCACAGTTTGTTTCACTTTGACTTTCTTGTACCAAGTTGTGGGGTTTTTTTTTAAGTTTTATTTTCCTATGCCAAGGAAAGTATTGCAAAAAATACTACTTTTTGGAAAAGACACTTGCATAAACAGATGCTGCTTCACAGCAAAAGCCTCAGCAGATCTTCTGGGTTTTGGTTAGGCTTAACTTCAGTGCTGGTTAATGCTGAACCATTAGCAGATGTGATTTTTATCCTTGGGCTTTCCAGATGAGTATAGAAAAAAATGTATCTTCAGATCTAAAAAGTAGATACTAATTCCTGCCCTAACATTCTTAAGATTTTTGAAGATTTGTAGATATACCAATACTCAGAGCATAATGAAAATTTCATTAACAAAGGTTTTATTGCAAATGTTTCTGAACGCAACAGCAAAAAAAGATAACATACCTACGCTGCAATAGTCATAACAAACTTTTCAAAGAATGATATGGAAGTGTTTCCTTTTGAGAACATATTGATGAATAAAAGAATGCTGACATTTCTGGTCCATGCAAAGACAATACTACTAAATCATGACCAAGCAGTGTGCACTCACAGCCCAGAAAGCCAATCACAAACTGGGCTGCATCAAAAGAAGTGTGACCAAGAGGTTGAGAGAGCTCATTCTCCCCCTCTACTCCACTCTGGTGAGACCCCACTTGGGAGTGTTGCGTTCTGCTCTGAGGCCACCAACATAATAAGGATGTGAACCTGCTCAAGCAAGTCCAGAGGCGGGTAAGATGATCAGAGGGCTGGAGCACCTATCCTGTGAAGACAGGCTGAGAGAGATGAGCTTATTCAGCCAGAAGGGAAGCTCCAGGGAGACCTCGGAACAGTCTTCCAGTACCTAAAGAGGGCCTACAAAAATGCTGGAGAGGGACTTTTTACAAGGGCATGAGGTGATAGGACAAGGGGTTATGGCTTTAAACTGGAAGAGGGTAGATTTAGATTAGACATTAGAAAGAAATTCTTCACTGTGAGGGTAGCGAGGCACCGGCACAGGTTGCCAGAGAAGCTGTGGCTGCCCCCCCCCTTGCAGCATCCAAGGCCAGGTTGGATGGGGTTTGAAGCAATCTTGTCCAGTGGAATGTGTCCCTGCCCATGGCAGGAGGGTTAGAACTAGTTAACTTTTAAGGTCCCTTCCAACTCAAACCATTCTGTGATTGTATGATTTCTTAATAATAGAAACTGAAGAACAGGGTTGGTTTGGGGACTTTTTGGGGTTTTTTTTTTGTTGTTGGTGGTGGTTTTTTTAAACAGTAAAATAAACAATTAGCAGTACCTCAGATCCAGTAGTTCTTGACCTCTTTGCAGGAATCTCTTTATCCTATAGAGAAGGAATGAAATAAAGAAGTGTATACAGAACATTAGAGAACAATGCTGTATTCACATAAATACAGACAATGGTAGTTCTCAATGCAGTTGAAACATCCTTTTGTGAGTGTAAAGACCCAAACTGTAACTTTCAAAAGTACTCAGTTCTGTTTTACTGTGAAATTATAACCTTCCAGATGTTACTAGAGGAAGATAAACGTGTACACGGACATATCCACTTCTCCCAGCTACTAAAAAAACTAAGAGGCAATTTAGGCCTGTCCCCATCTGATCAAAAACACTCATACATCCGGTTGAAAGAGATAAAGAAACTAAAGAAGCAAACAAAACCAGCATGCAAAATAAGGCTGAAGTTATCCATCATAAAAGTCCACAAAGCTTGGACCAGGGTAGGGAGAGAACATAACAAAGAACTCTAAGACACCCTCTTGCAAAGAAGGCAAAGTTAACCAAGATCTTCATAATGACTTTCTTTCTTGCTCCCCTGTAAGGTCCTTGTATCCTTTGGAATGCTCTCTGCTTCCTCACACACCTAAATGAAAGCCTCTCCACATTGACCAGACACTGCTATACTGTAATTTAGTCTACAGAAAAATCACAGACTACAATCCAAGCCTCCAAATCTTAAACTCCAGATGCAGGGACAGCAAGGCCCCCAGGGAACATGTGATGATAATGCCAACTGCTTTTATAGCAACAGCACCCACTTAACAGACCATCTTAGTGATGATCCTCTGACTGAGACTTACCTCTTTGCTGACTAGCATGCTCAGGGGCTGCCAATCATAAAGTTTAATGGATATTTTTAATCTCTCATTTTAAATAATTCAGGAGATTGGTTCACTAGCTCAGAAGTCTCAATCTGAACATGTTACAACTCCAGACCTTCCTCACCATTTGTATCATTCATAGAGATTCAGCAACAAATCAAGAAAACAGCCAAGACCCTCCCAACCTGTTTGTGTAACAAGCATACCATAATAAGCAAACCTAAGTCTAAACCAAAGACTGGCAGTTCCCACTGGTGACACACAAACCAGGCATTTCATTATTGGTATAATGAAACTCCAGGGAGTGCGGCTAACAAGACGTGAAAGTGCTCAGCTGCACCTCAAGCCTTGTAATTCTCCAAAGGCGCGATTACCACTTTTCTCTCGGGCGTTATTGTTGGCTTCCAATTATAATGCTCCTTTTGGGAACTACAGAAATACACTATAAGTCATGTAAGCATGTGCTGTACATCTCCTCCTGCAAGGAAATGTATTTTCAATTGCAGATGTAGGAATATGCCAATTTGAAAGGAGTAATAGTAGGAAATGAATTCAAGAGCACATAAACATAAACCTTAAAACACAGAGGAGAATTAACAGAAGACACAGTGAGGCTTTCCTCTAACCTGCAGACACTGGGAGACCTCAACAGACACCTAGGCTTGTCTACAGATTCTGTTTCACTGCAAGTTACTGAACTCAGCAGAGAAAATTTGGTGTAGTTATTGTGACCATATTACAAAAGGAACTGGCCTCGGTTAAAGTGGGCCTTTCTGGTGTTATACATCTGTCTGCTAACTGCTTAAAAAAAAGCTTCTACAAAACAGCATTTTTCCCTAAAGAATGCCAACAAAACTATTGTTATTTTTAAATTAGAAGTGTTTCAAAGCATAAATACATACCTCTTTAGATCCAGCAAACAGTGGAATGTCATGAAATGGGGAAATATATTTACCATCTGCATTCTCTGAAAAGAAACAAAACAAGAAAGTAGCATTACAAATCTAAAGATATGACATGTCAGTACTGCTAATTGCTATGCATTACAGAAATGTACAATATGCCACAATTATGCATCAGATGAACTTTTCCTGAAGCTTAATTCCAAGGATTAAAAAAATAACCTATACACAGGGCTAGGATTTTGACTGTTTGGTAAGAATTCATCAGAATCAAAATTACTGCTTCACTATTCAACACTTCTCTTCTGACTACCTGGCAATACAAGCTATGCGAAGATGAGACGCTTTCATTCTCTCTTCTTTACCCCACCAACACAAAACCACTAACGGGGGGGGGGGGACGACCAAAAACCAAAACAAAAAAAAGCAAGGGAATTTCATTTCCATAAGCGATCAGATAATTTATCTGGGTTTCTAGCAATACTGCCCCTGAGACTTCTCATTTCTAATAAACTGATTTTCACGACCACAAAGAGAATCATAGAATAGTTAGGGTTGGAAAGGACCTTAAGATCATCTAATTCCAACCCCCTGCCATGGGCAGGAATGCCTCACACTAGACCATGTTGCCCAAGGCTCTGTCCAACCTGGCCTTGAACACTGCCAGGGATGGAATATTCACCACTTCTTTGGGCAACCTGCTCCAGTGCCATCCTCACAGTAAAGAACTTCTTCCTTATATCTAACCTGAATTTCCCCTGTTTAAGTTTAAACCCATTCCCCTTTGTCCTATCACTACAGTCCCCAATGAAGAGTCCCTCTCCAGCACCCTGGAGGCCTTCTTCAGATACTGGAAGGCTGCTATGAGGTCTCCAAGCAGCCTTCTCTTCTCCAGGCTGCACAGCCCTAACTTTCTCAGCCTATCTTCATCCAGAAGGTGCTCCAGGCCCCAAAGACTGACCAAAAGAGTAAGTGAGGGATGGAATAATTGCTCAGGCCCTAGACACAAAACACCACACCTGGAAACCAGTTGACATTAAATTCAGTGGGGACCCAATCTGCACCTCAGCCTTGCTTACACTGTAGAAAGGCACAAAATTCACCGGAGTGGATGCTCAAGCTTTTCCACCTACTCAGAAATTTTTCAACATACTAGAAGCCCAAGCAGTGCACCAAAACAACAATCCAAGGTGCTAATATAACTCCCAAGGAAGTTCTCTGCTAGCACCTCTATTCACAGTAAAGGGAAAAGCAGATGAAGGTCTTCATTTAGCTTTGGACTGTACCTGGACCACTTCAGAAAAGGGGAGTAAATGGCAGTTGTTTTTGCAACTCCTGGAAGCCTCTCAGACACTCCTCCCAAATAAAACAAAGTTTAGTGGTAGGCTACTTATTCCCACTAACTAAAGGGACTTTCTCTAGAAGAGCTCCTGTGCTGGCATTCCCTGGGGACTGAGCAAAGGGAGCTCTGGCAGGGTACTGCTGACAGGGCACACTACACCTCAGCTTTTCTCACACCAGCAGACATTAGAATTGACTACTTGCAACTCAATGGACCAAAACCATACAACACTACTGCTGGAGAAGTGGCATACAAATACACAATGCTATTACGAAAATGTACAATCCCAAGACTGCACACCGCCAGCTCCCACTGGGTTTTGCTGGAGCGCTCCTAGGAGCGCTGCCCATGCACTCCCACTGCCACTTGGTGCTGCTGGTCCCGCAGGCCTCATGTCTGGATGCCAGCCTCCGCTCACGTTTGTGGCAGGAGGGCTGGCCGGGTCACTGGGGGCAGCCAATGCTACCACCGGGCTGTCACACTGAGAGCCGAATGAGGCAAGGCCAGGCGACGCTCCCATGGTCAAAGCCGTCCTTGGGGCCCCAAAGCAAGCCATGGCTTTCACACGCAGACTACCACAACACTGCGCCATGGCGGCGAGTCACTCCGGCCTCCTCAGCACCTCTACAGGGGCCTTCGAAGGGCTGGGAAGAGTACGGCTATAGCGTACACACCACCCCCACCACTGAGCAGGCCCAGCATTGCCTCCAAATGCGGATCTGCCAGGACACCGCCACCCCACTCTCCACAAAATCCTACCTCTCCGAAGTGGGAGGCATTGGTGGGGGAGAGGGTGGGGGAGAGGGAGGCTCAGGCGCGGCCAGCTCGAAAGGCCTCGGCGGTAGCGGGAGCCGCCGTTCTCCTCGCCGTGCACCCTGGGAGGCGCAGAAGGAAGAGGTTCATAGAGCCCGGGGGCAGCTACTTACTAAAGTAGAGGCGGTAATCGGCGGAGTTGGGCCGGCCCCGCTGCTCCGTAACGTACCGAGACATGGCGCCGAGGCAGCGGCGCGGCGCTGGCCCCCAGCCCCACACCGCCAGCAGCCGCACCAGCCCCGGCGGCGCACGCATGATGGCGAGGGCGGCCGCCTCCCTCCCCTTCCTGCGGCTCCGCTCCACTCCGCGCCAGCCCCGCCTGTCCCCGCCGGGAAGCCTTGCATGGCGGCGGGAGGTGCTGCCGGTCTCGGCAGTGCTGCCTGGCTTGTCCTGTCCTGTCCTGCCTCAACGGCGGGGACGGAAAGCCGCGATTGTCGCCCGAGCAAGGGCACGATCCCTACGCCCCAGAGGCCCAAAATGGCGGCATCGGGCTCGTTTCCCCTGGGGTCCGGAGGTGACTCCTTGCAGTCCTGAGGCCAGGGTCAGCATCTCGGAGGAGCAGATGCTGAAGGCTCTCCGTGCAGTCCCAGCCTTAAGGGAGGGGTTCACCAAGTTAAAAATAATAAAACAAACGCTTTTGAACCGGTGTTCCCAAGCTGGAGCCAGGCGAGCCTAAGCATGCAGCACCTCAGCTGTACCCACGCTGAGGTGCTTCCAGGCCACCAGCACTGCTGAAAGAGTGGATGCAAGCTTAGGTGTGATGGCAGCAGGGCCGTTACATGTTCCCAAGGTACATGTTGGCGTGGAGACCCTACCCTGCTGCACAGCGCCAGCCACCTGAGCCAGCGTGTGCCAGCGCTGCTTACAGGTGGGCTATTTGCATAGGTTCCCGATGGTGGATGCATTTTTGCATTGAGGCCTGCTGATATTTAAATTCAGTTCTCATATGTATTCACGCAGTGCTGTTTTTAAAGCTTATTACCCCTACGTATGATCTGATTCCTTTGAATTCTCTGTTCATTGGTCCTTGAGGTGTATTTCAAATGAATTTCATCTGTTGATATACAGGTGGTAGTTTGGAGTAATGCTTCTTATTCACGGATCTTTCAAAAACTACTGGAAAGGGGCACATACCACTATTTGCATTTTGCTGATGGAAAAAACTGAGGCAGAACAGCTTTCGTTGCTGTTGGCAGTCTTAAATCCCAACCCAATCATCCTGTGTATCCACCTCTGAAGGTGGTAATATTAGCTTTGAATTTCAGCTCTGATTTGAATTACCCTAACAGATTTCTGCAGGGTAACTCCATGTAACCCTGATTATTTTATACAGTGTTTTAAATGTTATTGGGAATGATTATTTACTACAGAAAGGTTGTCAATCTCTTCCAACAGATCAAAAAGAGTAGACATTTTTTATGTTATTAAAAAAAACCCTGTTCTGTTCTGCCCTTTCCTAGAGTTGGCCTGCTGCTGAAAGAGGCAAGGTTAAGAACAAATGTGTGCCATAAACCTAGCCTTCCATCTCTGCCTAGTTCTGAGGAATCTGGATTTCATTTGTGGAAGGTCAGAGCCTTTGAAAATCACTTACTGAGCACATACAGAGTATTTTTACACTTTGCAAAGTTGATAGTTAGGTGTAAGGTTATTCTAGAAGGAGTCCAATGTGTGTCTGTTTCCCTGTACAAGCTGGGAAGTGATATACACTGCTGTGGCCAAGAGTCCCTGAAGATGCACAAAGTGAGCGCAGAGTTCTCCAATGCCTTGCATTGTGAGCATGGGCTTATCTAAAGTATTCTCACCTGTAATGGGAAATCAGCTATGATACCCTTGGAATTTATAAAATATAAATAAGTTTCTGTGCAGGCACTTTTTAGATGTGTAAATAGATGCCACTGTGTTACCTAGCAAGGGTAGATGCTGTAGCAGAGAAAATGGGTTAACACTGCCAGAGCAGAGAACATGATGTTTTAGTACTCTAAGGTATCCAAAATTTTCTTAGTACTGCAAAAATAATAATAAAGCTTTAAATACATTTCACAGTAATATGCATTATATTACACAGAATATGCAGAAGTATGCACGGTAATCCCCAAGTCAGATTTGGGTAAAACCAGATTCCTGGTTAGAATAAATTTACCTAGCATTCTTGAATCTTTGAAACAAGTGAATGTTTTGCTCCCAGTATCTACTTTAGCAACTTCTCCAGAATTACCAAGGTTTTTACTACCAATGTATTATTTCACCTCTTTTTATTCCCAAGCATTTACATCCAGCTCCTTGAGGTATCACTCTTAACTGGGCCCCAACAAAAGGCATGTATAGGTCTGATCCCATTTATTGACCTTGAAACAGCTCCTGCTGAAAGGCAATGAAAATATTGCTATTTATTTCAATGGAATTAGAGCCAGGTCCTTAAGACTTAAGTAGGACTTACATGGTACTTAGGTTTTATGCTTGCCCTTTGCACAGAGGTCAGTCTCATTCCAGCAGAATGCCACTGGAGTATAGCAAAAACTCAGCAGCAGTATAATCACCTAAGCCTGAAGGACATCTCTACTTTAAAAGTTTGTACTCTGTAGTGTACATTTACATTTATTTTATATATATATTTATACACACAAATATTTTTCCTATGAAAATGCTGTGCAAATTAAATGCAGAAAACATAATTAAAAACAAATGAAAAAACAACAGTTTCCCTTCCTCCTGGATGAAAATCATTTTCATCTTTTCAGCTAATAAGGCTTTGAAGAATTTCATTAGTACCACTATGTGCTGGTTTAGTGCATTTGCTCTTGACTGGTGATCACATCATTATCATTAAATTTTGCTGTAATATAACTTCTATCTCCATGGTTTATAAGACCATTAATCTGAAGGAATCAATTCTTACCAGCCTTCTGTTTTGCTGCTACCTGTGTGCAAAATCCCAGTAGTCACAGGACGGCTGTCCTCTGTGTCCAGCCGCCTCAGTAGAACAGGTCCCTGCCTGTGCTTGCTTAATAGTGCTCTCTCGCTCAGCCATCACCATCTCACTGGAGTGTTGGTGGACCAGCTCCTATCAGTGCTTCCTAGTTCAAATCCAGCCAAGCAAGGGTAGCTGAGGCAGTTCAGGGGTGTTAAGCTGCTAGGCAGGCTGCTTTTCAGCCAAAGCAAGGTAAGGAGCATGGGCAAATCCTTCTGCAGGTCTTTGCCTTGACAGTCTGCAGCAGGAGGATGACGAGTCATTAGTCAATAACCTTTTTCATGGGCACAGCTGGGTTTGGGAGAGGATGTCTATACGCAGCCTACTCACACATAGAATCATAGAATAGTTAGGGTTGGAAAGGACCTTCAGATCATCTAGTTCCAACCCCCCTGCCATGGGCAGGGACATGTATTTGCATATTACACACTGGTGAATGCCTGGTGGCAGCAAATTGCTACATCATCTAACTAAAAGGAACAAATTATGTATTCCAGTAACTAGACTAGGTTTATCAGGTTATGTTACTGTGAGTAAAGACAGAGGCTTCTATTCCAAAGGAGTACCTTGGGTCAGACTGTGATCCTTTTTTTGTACTGCTGAATTCACTTCAGTAACCTTATTACTTTAAAAAGATTGATCCTCTGTATTTATGCAAAATTCAGTTTTAGTTGCAATATTCACTATCACATATAGGATGATGTCAAGTTTACAGCCTGTTTTTTTTTCTGAATAAATTCTTTATCTGAGCTGTTAGTTTCAGTTTTAACCATGCTTTTCATTAGGCTCCCTCTGATGCTATTGGGATTCACTTGTCTAATTAATTTCTTTAGCCCCTGCCTAGAAAGTGATTTGCCTATCAAGAGACACTGTGGCTGAGTGAAGCTTTGTAGGTTGTGACCATTTCTTCCCTTCTGAGCATCTCTCCTGAGTTCATTTTAAGAGCTATGAAACAAACCTAACTCCCACCAAAACTTGGTTGTATGAGCTGAAACTGTTATTTTTTCTAGATTGTTATCTTTATTACTCCAAACCAACTTCCCATTATAAACCAGAAGTTACACAATAGTTGTCTTTCCTGTTCGTTCGTTCTTTCATTTGTTCTTGCACATTCATGACATACAAAAAAGAGAGAGAGAAAAAAGGTTCCAGTTCAGCTACAAAAGCACTGCCTGGGAGCATGAAGTTTTAGTGCAAAGTTGCAAATATATAATAGTTCTAAATAGGGATCTAGAAGGAAAATCTTGCGTATTGCTCATGATAATCTTTTTTAGGCTCCATTCCCCTCTTGTTTTGTGAATTGCCAGATATAGAGTATCCCACAGAAAATATTTCCTCTTTTGTAATTTCTACACCCCCCTATTTTACATCGAAACATAACAATAACAAAGATTCATCTCCCCCTCTTTTTATCTGTGCCTCAGTCCCTTGCTTGTCTTTTCTCATTAGCTTTGATATCACAGTGCCATCTACTTGATCAACAGAGTCAGGTTATTTTCCTTAGAAAATAACTGCATGGCTGTAACCCTGAAGAAATCAAAGGGCTGCTCGCTTTCTTAGTGAGTTCCCCTCTCCTCTGCACCTCCAAGCCCTTTCAAGGCAGCTCTGCTCTTAGATGTGTGCCTTTGGAAGCTGGATGGGTTCTGAGGCTTTCACAGTCTGACACAAAGCCCTGGCTGGACAGTGACAGATCCACCAGCACTGCAAGGACAGTTCAGGTGCTGCTGACCCTCTCTCAGCATCCCCTCTCCTCTCCAGCTGGAGTTTCATTTGAGAGCCCAGTCTCTCTCTGTAGAAAATATGTCAGCCTTTTGTATGTGTAAACTGGGGCAGGGACTTTGTTCAGAGTGAGAAAGCAATACAGCAGCCAGAAAAGATGTATTGCATAGCCTGACAGGTTGAACCATCCCTCCTTAAAAAAATCCACAGCCTCCCCTGGGCCCCAGTAGTCATATGCTTTATTAATTTTGCCTACAAATATTTAGACAAGAAACACTGTAGACGGGGCTAAAAGAAATTATCACTGTGCACTTACTTCTAAAGACCTGCTTCTCTACAGGAATCACCAGTCTGGCAAGATCAACAGTAGGAGTGAAGGTGACACTGCCACACTAAGTAACTTTTCACCTGCAAGACAGGCTTTTTTCTTTTTTACTATGGGAAAGTGTTTGAAGTGTTTTTTTCTATGTATATTTCAAAGTAGTTTTCATTCATACATTGTAAAAAATCAATGTGCAGACTCCAGTTTTACCTGTCCTTAAGCCTTCCCTTTTTATTGCTTTTATCCTCACTCATCACTTTGTTCTTATCTTACCAGTATAGCTGCAAACAGGTAGGGTGTACATACTAGCAGCTTTCCAGTGCTCAAAGTCCTCGGTGTGCCTTATGTGTGATTGTTCTTATCAAAGCCTCAACTCTTTGTCCCTCAGAAGACATCTTTGCTGTGACTCATGCATACAGGCAGAGTGACAAGAGATACGGGCTTACTATTACATGCACCTAGTCTTCCTTGTATGGAGGTGGGGAGCTGTAGAGACATCTACACTCTCTGCTGTCATGCTTCACCTGTGAGTAGGGTAGGACAGCTTTCTGCAGCAGTACCATGGCACCTTTCTGCCTCTCCAATGCCTGTCAAGTGCAGCTGCTTTATGTGGCCGAAATTGGCGCTGGCTGTTTAAAGTCATTTTGCAGTTGTGTATTGAGGCTCTCTTTTAGATTAGACACAAGATCCCTGGCAGTGTTCAAGGCCAGGCTGGACGGAGCTTTGAGCAATCTGGTCCAGTGGAAGGTGTCCCTGCCCATAGCAGGGGGGTTGGAACCAGGTGATCTTCAAGGTCTCTTACAACCCAAACCATTCTGTGATTCTATGATTCTTTTGCCTCTGTGGCGGTGCTGACCAATGGTCAGTGTGGTGTCATTGCTGCAGGACTCCAGCCTTCACTCAAAAGGATCAGGCACAGTAGTCAACCCACACCAATATTTTTCATATATGCTCTGAGATACGAAGTTATAAAGAAATCTTCTGTAACAGCTGTGAGATATTACAAGGAAGCAAATAACTGTTTGCTTACTTAATGGCCATCAGTTTTGATGGCACTCCTGGTTCATTTATGGCTGGGGACTGAGATAAAGGTTAGCATTGACCATAAAACAATAAGCTCTTATATGTGTCTAATACAGTTGCTTGGGAACACAATGCCAATATTTTCCATGTTGACACCAGCACCTGTTCTGTCTCTTAAGCAGGCTGGCTTCTGTGCAAATAACTCTTATGTGAGTGCTCACATCAACTGGATTCCAGTTAGCATTGTAGAATTAAATTAGTGGTTCAAGAGATTTTCACATTAATTGTAAAAAGAGTATTTTGTACACATAAATGCCAAATATTCCCCCTTGTCTTACGGGTTAGTGGCTTTGATACCACTTGACTGTCAGTTGTTACTGGGCCAGAAGGCAGCAGGAATAATTTGGAAATCAAGAGAAAGCTGCTGGTACTATAGCAAGAGGCACCTGAACTCAAGTACTTCACATGCAGTTTTGACTGTGCTCTCTGTGGCATTTGTTAGAGGCAAGGAGCCCAGTAATAGTTTACAGGGGTATCTCGCTCAAATACTCATCTGATTGTTTTTACCTACTCCTACTGATTGCACTGGCACAGCCCACTAGTGCAAAACAATCACTGGATTTAACCTGATGATGGATAAACCAGGATGTGGCTCAAACCTCCCTACCTCCAGAGAGGATAGGGAGGCTGCTGGTCCTAAATGTGCCCCCCTCACTTGGAGTTTTACAGAAAACATGCTATTTTTTGCTTTTCCGTGCTGAGTGGCACAAAGGAGAAACTTTAAGTTTGCAGGAAGTACTCGTGTATGTTTCTAAACTGCGGTGTAAGCTAGCTCTGTGCTCCTGGCTGCCTTAGGGATAGTGCTGCCAGCCAAAGCCAGGTAAACCATAGCAAGTACAAAGGCAGTCAGCTTTCCCTGCAACTGTTCCCTTGCTGAGCTAACACATACCTTTTCACACCCTGTGACTGAGTTGAGGAGGGAAAGGAAGACAAATTTTGCATGTGGGCAGATCGCTGTTGTAATAAACACCTGAGCAAACTCTACAATATCCTATCTGGGCTGTAACTCTGCATATGTGGCAGTGCCTACAAAGCCAAGAGTTTCATGAAGTTCGTTCATCCACCTCCAAAATATATTCCCCAGTTCTCCCCCAAACCACCTTTATTTAAATGAATATAATGAAATCTCATAAATGATAGGACCCATGTCTTCTGAAAAGCACAACACAGTAAAATCCTGGCTGGGAGACACACTTTCCCTGGGCAATGCTGGCTTAAGCAACCACCAGCTTTACCCTCAGCTGCTTACATGTGCCCCTGCATCATAGAATCATAGAATCAAATAGTTTGGAAAAGACCTTTAAGATCATCAAGTCTAAAAGGTCCATCATCCCCTGTCTCATGCAGCCACAACTGCTTGTGGAGCTGGATGATGAACTAAATATGAGCCCAGATCCAGATGTAAAATAGCCCAGGGGAAATGGGGGAGGGTTGGATTTTCCAGCCAGATCAGTTCCTCCATCTCTTCTCAAATGCGGGTGTTTATACCCTGAAGCAGTAGTGGGAACAAAATTATCTGGGCAAGGGGGGAAGTCAGGGGGATGACTGTTTAAACCAGTTTACCACGCTCACTGAATGCCAAGCCATTGCTCTAGGAAAAGAAACCAACTCCAAAACTCTCAGAAGTCCCTGGCATAAGGAAATGGGGTGGCTGATTTCCCTCAACTCCCACTTTCATCTGTGTAGTTGTTGCTGGGGCTTTGATGCTTGTCATAAGGCCATCACTGCGTCTGTCCCTGCCTCTGCCTCTCCCCACTGTCACCAGTGCTCTATCTTTCAAGGAACTTCTGTGGTCTGACTTGCAAAACAAAGAGTTTCTTAGGGAATATCAAAGAGGAGGCAAGACGTAGCACATGAATTGCCTACGTAATATGTGACTTCTCTGTGCAATCACAAAGTCTTCCCAGTATTCCCCTCTCTGCTTTATTCCTCTGCCAGGCTGTGCTTGGGCTGGACACTTTGTGCAGCACTGGCATGGTGCTGCAGTGTGACCTAGTAAATTGCTAAACAGTTTCATAACCTTTTCCTTTCACTGCTGGGTAGAAATGAGGGGCTTTGATCAGGAGCTTGCATCACAAGGAAAATTAAAGTTGGAAACAAGTTTGTGCTACTACGTTGCATCCCCATTTGTTGTTTTTTACTACACGTCCTTCAGGGACAGAGCGTGGCAATGCTGAAGCAATACGCTCCGCCACTGTATGTCAGAGGGACATAAGCTGTGTCCCCTGGCAGATGCTGTGGCAATGAGGCTGACACCGATTAGGCTGAACCACAAGGCTCCCACCAGGCATTTCCTAGGGCAGGGAAGGCCACAGCAGGCGAGTATCGCAGCCGTGGCAGTGATTGCTACTGATGGCTGCTGGGTCTCTTCCCAGGATTCATCCCATCCAAGCTTAGATGCCAGCAGCTCCTGCTGTTTTAACATGAGCTTGATTAGACTGGTGCTATGGAGGATCACTAGACAGTGAGTGTGTGCCAGAGGCCCTTGCTAACAGACAGGATAATGAGATCTCTTCCCGGGGCTGATCCAGAGGTATTATGAGCAGGTGTTTCGGTGTCCACTTCCTGGGCCATCAGAGTGTGGTAATTTGTTCCAACAGCCTCTACAGGGTCTTGGCAGGCTTTCATGTTGCCTCTGTATGTGTAGTGTAAAGCAGGACAGAGCCTGTCTTGAGACAAACCTCAGCTCCACACTGCTTCCCGTCTCCTGGAGGGGCTTTCATCTCCTTCTCAGCCCTTTTCTTCATTGTCCTGGGGTTTCCCTTCAAACCTGGGGTTAATCTACAGTTGTAACCTAGAGGCTACACTTCTCAGTGGGGTGGGAGCCTGGCAGATGCAATTCGTATGTGAGGAATTGGAGTCCTGACCAGGCTGCAGGTTAGGAGCTAGCCTTTGGGAAGGGCAGAGTGTCAAGGGCGTGGCTGGCTTCCCCTTCCCATTTGTCTTGCCCTTTGCTTCTCCACTGCCCCGGCAGTGTAGAGAGAGAAGGTGTCCAAAAGGGAAGGCATCAGGTGAAAGCATGGCTTTGCCCTGCCGCACTCGGGCATCTCCCTGCCGGACACGGCCCAGGCAAAGCCGGGAGGATGCCTCTCCGCCTCAGGGTGTCGGTACGCACGGCCCCCGCGGCGGGATGAAGAGTGTACCCTGGAGCAGGGAAAGGGGCTGTGAATGGCTGCGATTTGGAGCTGGCTCTGAAAGCGGCCCCGCCGGGCGTGCTTGCACACAAGGCAGGTGAATGCAAACACTGCCCGGGGCGTCAGCTTCCCGGAGGTGGAGCTGCTCCGCACAGGTGACAGGGCTGAGCCGGGGGCCCTGCGGAGCCTGGGCAGCCCTGCTCCAAAACCGAGCCCAGAGCAGCCAGCCTTTACCTGGGCAGCGGATTCACCAGCATTAAAGTCAAGCTACTGGCCCCCTGCCACCAATAACATCACCACGACCACCACAAGGCTGGCCACGACAAGCATGGACTGTCCCGGAAAGGAAGGCACAGGGAGCAGGAAGAAGAATTTGGCCTTGCTGAGGAATAAGCTGTACATGGGAGAGAGGAGGAGGACGGAGCCTGTGGTGGAGAGCACTGCCAGCACCGGGGACCATGGCACCTTGAGGAGGAGTCAGTCTGACAGGACAGAGTACAGCCAGAAATTACAAGGTACCAAGGAAGCATGCTTGATGCGCGGTTGTGAGGGATGCTCTGGGCTGGGGTGGTACCTCAGGGATGCTCTGGGTGGGATATCTTGATGCTTTCCAGGCTACAGCCTTCAGTTAAAGAAGGGAATGGCAGTCTCTGCCCCCATGCACTCACAGTGACAAATTGCCCCCTCTCATCCTTGCCCCTCACTTCCCCGGGTGGAAATGTCTCCCCTATTTTTTCTAAGTAATGTTGATTAGACAGGATGTAAAATGCAATTGAAGGGTTTGGGGTCTTACTGCAAAATGTGCATGCAGCCAGGATCTTTCTCGTTCGTCATCAGAACGCATTTGCAACGCTAACAGTAACATGGAAATGTGGTGGCTCTAGCATATCTGTCTTTTTTTGGCTCTTGTATCAAGTGGGGTATATGCTAAGTAACTAGAAGCACTGAGGGGAGTTTTTATTTCAGTTAAAAATACCACGATCTATAATGTGTTTATCATTGCTCAGATTGTGCAAGCCTAAACTGAACTATGTCCAGATACACGTTTTGATGGATATGCTGGTTGAAATTACACCACTATGAAGGGGGTTTCTTTCCATATAACCAAATTGCATCTGGACCCCAAATTGGTAAAGTATGTCAGTACTGGGCCTGTCAGTCAAAATTTAAATGCGATGCCACAAATTGAGGAAAAGCATGAAGAGTGTGTAGGGCCATTTCTGGGAGTGCTCTGGAACACAAACTGACAAGTTTCTGTGGGTTTCCAGGGTCTGGAACAACAGGGCCCTATCACAAATGGGGGGCTTGAGTACTGCTGGAGCTTGAGTACTGCTGTAATATAAGCATTTATTACTAATAGTGATGTAACTGCCTCGTGACAGTCACTGTTGTGGCAATAATCCTTCATGGGGAGGTAAAACAGGAAGATACTTTGGGTTGCTGTATTATGGTTTTGACACAATTAGGAAGTAGCATTCCTTCAGAGAGACAATAAAAGCAGAAAATAATAAACCTGAAAAGAATGGGATCTCTGTGGGGGCTGAGAACAACAGAGTGGCCCATTGATTATGCTGTTCCCTCCTATGATAACTAATCAATGAGAAGGGAAAAAATTTTAGTTAAGTCAGGCAGAGATCTGGCTGGGTGCTTCAGGGTACACAGATTATTGTGGCTGGGCAGGCAAGCTCCTGACACATGTCCCACCAAAACAGCAGTTCTTTACTTGTGAAGGTGGTTGCCCAGGTGAGATCAAGGTTATCAGAGCTGTATGCAGCAAAAGGACAGGTTTTCTGTCCTGTGTCAGCTGTATTCATGCCATTAACGTCTCCTGTTTAAAATCTGGAGCAAAGGAGGCGGGGAAGCCTAGGTAGTCATGGCAGAGCATGAGGTTATGTTTATGGCAGCAGTCCAAGAAGACGGTAAATCCAGCTTTACAGCTCCTGCCACCAGCTGAGGCTACCTATTGCAAAACACAGGTCTGATGTCAGCTTGCTCTGCTTGCTCACATTTGCTCAACACAAATGGTGATGGGTTAACAAGGTACCTGCAGCATTTATATTGGATTAGAAGTTGCCTGTCCTTAGAGTGAAAAACAAAGTCAATAGAAATTCCTGTGAAGTGTATTTACAGTCACAATGGAAAGAAATGTGGTTGTGTGCCAAGGCCTGATCTGGATCAGATTTTGTATCATGGATCCCAGACCTAATGTGCTACCTGCCAGCAGTTTATGATGTATTATGGTTGTATGCCTTTATGTTCTTCATTTTTCTCACTAGCACTTAGATGTGAAGCAGCTGCCTCCAAGGTGAGGGAAGTGTTTTTTGTTGGCACAAAGCTTTTGAGTTCTCCGTTCTCAGTGAGGAAATCCAACTGCTCTGTTGGTGGCATAAACAGTCCTGCCAGGTTAGGACTCCCTGATTGACCTGGAATGGTAAATGCTTTGCGAAAAGATACACATGGTAATAATTTACACTTGCTTCCCATATGAGTTGGAGGGAAAGCTCTGTGTTTAGTTGCCCCTCCCTTCTTTAGTCCCCTGTTCATATGTTTTCTAACACACAGGCTTCAGGGCTATAGTAGGTATTAGCACAGACACGGATATGTTAGACAGGAACGTGCAAGAAGAGCAAACTCCACCGAGGGGAATTTCCTGTGTGTGGGGCAGGTTTCCACAACAAAAGTCAGAGGCTGCAGGACCTTCATCCCTGCTAATGCCAAGTAGCCCAGGCTGAGCATGGGAAAGAAGGTGTCTTTATGCCCCAGCCTATGTCAGTATTGCAGCATGTTTGAGCAAGGTGAAGCACGGTCCAAATATCTCTTGAGGGCCTTCCAGCCCTTTGTGTGCTTTAAAAGTTCTCCAAGTAGAAACCAGGCTGTTTACACATATACACACACACAGGGTCTACAAACATGAGCACAATAGCATTGTCAAAGGTGCAAACTTCTGTGACTGCTTTTCACTTTAAAATTAAGGATTTGTTAAAAACACAAGAAAGCATTTTCAAGGTTACTTATTATACTAGACACATCTATTCAATACCTTATCTGGTGTGAATGGTCATGCAACACCTCCTGGCTTTACTCTTCTTAAAAAGGAAATAAGATGCAAAGTAACCATTATATTCTCAAAGAGCTTGGCAGGCATTAGTGCATCTATTTCAACTCATCCTGTGAGATAATTAGATGCCTGCAGCCCCATTTTAGATAGGGGAAAATAAGGTGATTGCTATCAAATGGCAGGTTTGTGATACAGCCATGCGGTCATCTACAACTCAGGTTGTAGTTGCAGTCCTGGATGAGTCCAGGAATACCGTGATCAAGCCATACATATATGTTTTTTTCATAGTTCTCCATTAACTGGACAGAAGCATCGCTTTTCTAAAGAGGGAAGAATGGGGTTAAGGAAGACATATCGATTAGCATTTTTGGTGGGTGCAGAAATAACATCAAAGGTCATTATAAGAGCCAAGACAGAGTTCCTGTGATATGTCTATGCAGTGCTCTGCTCTACATTCACTAGGAAGTCCTACGCATATGTACTTTCAAGAGGAATGAAGAACTCATTACTGTCCTTAAGCAATGGCATAAAATGGTATTTAGCAGGTCTGTTTTCTGAAGCTGTTTAGCTGGTAGGAATCACTCTTCTACAGTGAAAATCCATCAGTAGCGGCCGTAAAAGTAACTGCAGCAATATCTACATATTGCATTAATGTTGGGATCAGTCTTCAAATTAACCTAAAGCTGCTATTCTGTGAATACCTACATATTTCATTAAGAGTTGTTTGATGTCATTATTTGCACATAAATGTTTGCAAGATCAGGGCAGATTAAGATACAGTGTTTCATGGGGATAGGTGCTATCAACCACAAAGGGCAGACAACAGTTCACAGGGACAGATTGTTGTATTTTCCAGTGTTGCATCATTTTGGAGCAAGTCCAGAGGATGCTGTGAGGGCTGGAGCACTTCTCCTATGAGGACAGGGTGAGACAGCTGGGCTTATTCAGCCTGAAGAAGAGAAAGCTCTGAGGAGACCTTAGAGCATCCTTGCAGGATCTAAAGGGGGCTGATAATGTTATAAAGGGACTTTTTAGAAGGGCATGAAGTGATAGGACAAGGGGTAATGGCTTTAACTAGAAAGAGGGTGGATTTAGATTAGATATAAGGAAGAAGTTCTTCACCGTGAGGGTGGTGGGACACTGGCACAGGTTGCCCAGGGAAGCTGTGGCTGCCTCATCCCTGGCAGTGTTCAAGGCCAGGCTGGGCGGGGCTTTGAGCAACCTGGTCTAGGGGAAGGTGTCCCTGCCCATGGCAGGGGGTTGGAACTCTATGAGCTTTGAGGTCCTTTGGAACCCATGCCATTCTGTGATGCTATGATTCTATGACTTTTTTAATTATCATGTACCAATCTTGTACTTGCTGTGAAAAATGAGCTACAGAAAATGGTGGGTTTCCAGAAGTAATCAGAGATCCCATTTGCAGTGTTCAGTGAGACCATGCATACTTTGAAAATGCTCCTTGTTTTACACAGCATATTAACTCCCTTACAACTTTAGCTGTGAATGGGCCAGGTGCACTGTTAAATGATTGGCACATGCTTCAGTTTAAAATGCATCAGTGTCATACCTGTAACAGATAGTGATTCAAATCACACAGCTACCACAATATGTTGACTCAGAGCTTGTACCTGATCCTCAGATTTTACATTCTGCCTCCCACCAGGAGTATAGATCCTCCATGACTCTTCCCAGTTCCTTATTTGCTTTGTGCTGTACTTCCTGATTACCTTTCTATGGACTACAACTCAGATAGTATCCTATTTCACTGCAAAATGTATCCATCTGTGGAGCAGTTGATTTGCTGAAGTACAGTCGGGAGCAAAAGTTCAGATTATTTCCTGAAGTGCAGGAGATAGCTTGATGAAAATACCTTTGTGTTCTGTGACGAGAAATCACAACCTAACCAATACCTTTTTCTCCTGTGCAAATTTAAGCTCAGAGGATCTAATTCTGTTAACTTGCACTGCAATAAAGCTGCAGTTACTCCTTGAACTTATTGCAGTGGCAGCCAGGCTGGGAAGCAAGCTCATCTTTTCAAAGCAGAATCCATTTTGTGCTGCTGTGTTTGCACGATGCTTAGCACAACCAAGTCCTTAGGTTTAGGGCTCTCAAGAGCTCTTGCAGCATAACTAGTAACAGCAGCTGGGGTAAAAGAGTGAAGACTAGGACCCAAGGAGCTTTACGGATCCTTCTCCGGTCATATTAGCAAATATGTTATTAATTGGGATACTTCGCATTGTGCCAAATTGTGAGGTGCCTGTGTACCAGGGGAAGTGGTTCAGATGCAGCCTTTCCTCAGTTCTTTATTAACATAAGCTCAATGCCGCAGGAGTGGTATAGTTATACCGGTATATGACACACTGGAAAGGTTTATTTGTAAGTACTGGCACTAACAATAAGGGCATTCTTCTGTCACCTGATGATAAGCTTTCTTCCTTTCCAGTGCGGTCACATGAGATCTCTCTGTAGTCCTGTCAGCACACATATAATTAAAGCGCTCTGCTGTCAAGGAATTGAAAACAGAACTTGTGCGTTGAATGTACATATTTTCTGTACCTTATGGAACAGAGAAATGATCAAAGATCGAATGACCTAATTGCAAAGAAGTCTCTAATGCAGGTTTTATGAGCAAACCTGTGGTCTAGGAAGACTGGTGCAAGGTCATTGTGGTCCTGCAATGTTCTCCTGTGCTCAAAAAAGGGGCTTTTTGCATGTGGAGCTCACAGCCCCTGTGCAACGAACCCACTCCTGAACAATGCTGCTGTTATGTGCAGCTCTGAGTAAAAGGAAAAAATGTATTTTCCACAACCCTCTCACAATCCTTCTGTATTTCAGTGCCCAACTTGGAATACAGTAGATCTGATTTGCACCATATTTGCACCGTATTGTTGTACTGTAACAACTCTGGTGTAAAACCATAACACTCCTATGAAGTGGTCCCTCACAAGGGGAGTGGGATCAGGAGTAATACTCCTTGTGTGTTTACTCATGTGATAAACTTCTCCCACATACAGCGGGACACTCCATCCTTTCCCACTGCTTGTCCCATTTCCATGTCTCTCACTTCCAAGGATCCCACTGTCCCTGTGCCCCACTGCCTTCCTGAAAGCCACAGTGGAAGCAGGAGTTGTAAGGGGCAGAGCTGGGGCCATGGTACAAGCAGACGTGTAGAAGGAGAGGAAAGCTACCACAGCAGCAGTCTCTGAACTTGACTGCCTGCATTTCATTCCCAAATCTAGCTGATAAAATCCAGTGTATATTCCCATGTGTAACAGCCAGGTTATCTGAGGGTACAGGCTATCTGAGGACTTGCTTTCACAGAGGAGTAGTTTTATCCAGGGTGGTATGAGGCTCATGTTTCACACATGAAAACAATAATGCTGTGATTTGTTTGTTATACCTTGATAACTTGTGCCTTCACTGCTCTCTTGTGTCAGGCAAAATCCCTGTGTCCACACAGTGCAAGTGTAGAGCTTGGTGTTTCATTGGCATCCTCTAAATGCTGCCTCAGTAGTGAAAAGGCCTGTTACTCCCTCCATGCACTGACATCACTGTACTTGTTGCTATATTTTGCACGAGTATCTTCACTTCCAGAGGGAACCATTGGATGGGGAGAGCCCTGGGTCACATCCCCAGAGGTAAACATAATGTTTAACCTGAGCACTTTACATGGGAGGAAGGATGGATAGAGCATACTTCTCAGAGCTGCTCACTCGCCAGGTGGGAAAGTCAGTGAAATTTGCACACATTGATCTTGCAGATCTGCTATGGCTGCTCATCTGGCCACTTGCTGTGGATCTCCCAATAGCCTAGAAGGGAGCTGCTGCATTTGCACTGGGCAAGCTCTTTCCCTCCATACTCTTATTTTGCATTGCTGGATGTCTCCATCTGGGGGATGTTTTTAGACTTCACACTTGCAAGAAACTGTATTGTAAGACATGTGGCTGCTTTGTCCATGTCATCACATAGTAATCTTCTTGTTGAAAGCAACTAGAGCAGTACACTTCAATATACAGCTAGAAAGCCAAAGTCATCACCTTCTTCTCCAAAGCAAAGTCCTCCAGAAAGGCAACTCCTGCAGGTAACTGACATTACAAAGTGACAATTGCAAACATTACCTTCTAAATGACCTTTTTATACCCACTAAAAGTACCAATTAGTTTTCTGTAAACTGGCCTTAAGAAACAGCTGTCTAATAAACCATTCAGCAGACAGTTTTGTCTTTTTCCTGAACCTGGTATGTCTGAGGATGAATGAATCAAATTCTTACCGTAACAGTTAATCCTCAGCAATGTCTCTTCCTGCTAATCCTCTCAAACCATTCTGGGGCTGGTACATATTACCAGGTAGAAACAAGTTTGCTTATATTCCAGATATGCACTTGCTGTTTGTACATTCATTAAACCTTCACTTATTCCACAAGGATTTCTGCAGCTACTACTGTTCTTGAACTGGTCAAAAGCAATCAGCTGAACATGAAATCACGGGTTTTGGCTTTAATCGTCACTTCAGGTTCTTGCTGGTGCATTCTATAGAGACATACCTGCCTGAAATTGAACATATTGAGTGAAAATGGAAAATTATATTCATTTTAACAGAAGGATACATTTTTTAAAAAACAAGTTTTCTACAAGGAAACAGAATCTTCCTGGTATTTCTCATGGTTATTTCTTCCTGTTGAGAATAGTTTTTCTTTCCTGGCATTATTATCTATCATGCAGTAAGGATAATAGATGAACCCTGATATAATTCAGGAATCAGATTTGATCGGGGTGATCTAAAGAACAGCCTCTCGAGGGATTGTGACATCAAACCTGAAGTGGGATAGAGTGGCTTTATTTTGTTCATGTAATGCCATCTCCTTCCACCAGTATAAAACATTACGAAGTTCTTTTGCATGTCGTCTTGTGTTTACCTTAAAATTCCATCTGATATTGTAACAGTGCTGCATCTGTGATGAAATGAGAGTTCTGAGGTCTTCCAGGATGCACTTTCTCAGGAGTCGCCCTGTACTCTCATGGTCACACGCACACAAACATTTTCATACCCAATCTCAAGAAAAATGCTGTTTTTTGGCGCAGAACTGGAACAGAAATGTTTCCTTGTATGTGTTTCCTTGTAAATTTATGCGTGGTTACGTACTGTTTCTAGAGGAACAAGTACCTGCCATTTTAGCACTTAAGCAGCAGGTAAGGTGGTCTCATTCTGAAGCCCTAGCAAAAATTGCTCAGAAAGAGCTGTGGAATGATACTGCTACCAGTTTTGCTTTCCTCCTGACCAAAGTAAGGGCAGAATCTGATTTGTCTGGCATACTGCACCTTTGGTGCATGAGCTCTGCAGCAGTGTGAGCTCCTGTGCAGTACTTGCACTCACACCAGCACAGACTTGCTAGGACAACATTCAGTTTAAAATTCTTTTGATAGTTCAAGCTTTGCAGAGGGGAGATGTTTTCATTTTATTGCCTGTGTACAAACTTGAGGACAAAATGTTCCTGGTGTTATACACAGACTTCAAGGCTAAAATCATAAAAAGTACATCTAAATACAAAAAAGGCTGAAAAAACCAGCCCCTCTCCCTTGGTTTGTTTGGGCTTCTTGTCCTCGCTGTTTAAAACTATCAGTAAAGAAGCAGAGGTGCAGCCCCAAAAGCTACTATTTAAAACAATAACTGTGGTCTCATCAGTCTCACCAGAAAAGTTGATGGAGAAGCATTAATAACAAAACTATCTTTTCTGAATATCAGCAGTCAGCATAGCTGTAAAAGGGGTTGGGATGACAATACACTGGATTTATGACATTTTACATCTCTTAGCTAAAGACGTCCCAAAGCTGTCTGTCTCCTGAAAGCTGCTTCATTTTCCTACAAGTCCAGCTCCAGGTTATCATTTACAGCCTTGGCCAGTGTTGTCTGGGTGAGCTGCACACTGTTCGATGCTCACTTGAGTGCTCCTGACTTCACCCTTGACAATCAATTCAGCAACTACAGTATATTCAGTCTTGGCTATCAGTGAGCAAAGCATCAGATACAGCTTGCTATTGCCTCATTATACAGTGTGCTCCCTGCAAGAAGTTGACATGAAGGCATAGCTGTCTGATCCTCAGCAAAGATTCCCATCCTTTGCCGCTAAGTGCAGTAAAACCTGTGCTGTCAAAGCTCAACCTGGGTAATGCAGAGATGAGTACGGTAATGATATGTCCATCTTTGTTGGTGCTCTGCACCATCTTGTGGCTAGCTGAAAAACACCAGAATAACCTCTGAAATCTTTCAC